>ML247281.1:0-13200 GCA_005239495.1 Nicotiana undulata | reverse complement strand
GAACAATAAAAACACAAGCACCACTTTGTGGGGGGGGGGGGGGGGGATGATGTTACACCGCATATTTTTGTACGTGAAGGTACGCCATAAGTAAATTGATGGAAGCTCGGTAAATGAGATGTTACATCCTGCATTTTTGTATGTTAAAGTTTCGTCGTAAGTTAATCGACGTATGTTCGAGAATGAGATTATTTAGGAGATTATAAGCATTATGCTATTTCAAACAAGTGATGAGTAAATTCGTGAACGTGAGAGGATAAGCAAATCGAAAAAAATGAATTTCTTCAAAGTTTGTAAGTTTGGGTTAAAATACGACCCGAGCTAAAATACCCGATATTTATGGACTAGTACCATACAAGGTACTACATGACCATGATAGTAAGGTGTATAAGGTTTATTAATAATAAGTAGTATTTTAAGAAATTTGGGATAATTCTTAATTATATGGGTAATTGGTTAATTATTAGATTAGTGGTGGATTAATAATTTATTATGGAAATGGGGGAATTAGTGGATAAGATTTGATGGAAAACGTGGTAGCCCACTAATGCCCATATAATGACTCATTTGTCTTCATGAGTTGGTTGCATATTAGGAGAAGTTTTGTATAAAATAATCCCCAATATATAAAGCTCCTCTAAATTACATTATGGAGATGTTTACTACAAAAGAAACAAATGGATTTGTAAGGCTTATGGCAACATGAATTCTCTCCAGCAAACTTATACAAAAGAATGTCCAAGTCAAGCAACAAGAAGCCACAAAATTCATACATGATTAGATGATAACAACGTAAATCGCTTCAAGAATTTAGTACGAAGTTATATTGTGTAATAACAACGGGATTTGCAAGTTCTAATGGAGCACGGTATAATCTTTCTCAAGAATACCACATGAATTTCCCCCTACTTCGACCCACTGTTACGTGTTGTGCAATCAACGTGTATTAGAGGGATTGTCAGGAGAATCGGCTCAGGTATGTTAAGGCTATATCTTCTTTATTTTGGCATGATCTATACGACACAAACGAAACGAGCAAACGCAGGTCCATAAATGACTCTACTCATAGAAATACTAGAGAGGCTTATGTTCTTAATTCCACATCTGTCAGATTATTCTATCATATGTTCATGGGTCTAAAAAATACGTTAGTTGATAAAGTTTATTTCATGATATTAATCAAAGCCATAATCTTATGACATTCCGAAAGATTTTATTGACATTTTTCTCTGCATTGAATTCATTTACATTGACCCATGACTAGATGGCGTTATATATGGGAAAAAGGTTATGGCGTTATATTCGCACCAACACTTGATCAGTTGGTATATATTGATGATGTTGCCCACAGTGGCCCAGATGATATGATGGGGTGCCCTCAGAGGCTTGATGATGTTATAAACGCATTTACCCATGCATGGTATGGCATTTATATGGATATGCATCACATTATAAGTATTAAATGATTCACAAAGTTATTCAAACTTACATGTCGAGTCTTTTACCCCATGTTTCTCTTACGTCTATTGTTTACTGATTTTCATTTCTTACATACTTGGTACATTATTGTACTGACGTCCCTTTTTCCTGGTGACGCTACATTTCATGCCCGCAGGTCCTGATAGACAGGTTGAGAGTCCTCCAAGTAGGCTATCAGCTCAGCGGAAAGTGTTGGTGCACTCCATTTGCTCCGGAGTTGCTTATTTGGTCAGTACGATTTGGTCATGTATTGATTGGTACGACGGGCTCTGTCCCGACCTTTATGGTATTTATCTGCTACTTTTAGAGGCTTGTAGACATATGTCATGTACGTAATAGATTGTATGGCCTTGTCGGCCTATGTTTAGTATACGAGTGATCATTTTGGTCTTATAGGCCCATATGTGTTATGTATAAGTTGGTATTACATGTTTTATTCTAGTTATCCTACGACAACCTTTCCATCTCATTTACCTATGCTAGCATGATACGAAAAGATACGTTATGTTGGTACTCAGTTGAGTAAGGTACCGGGTGCCCATCGCGGCCTATCGTTTTGGGTCGTGACACGTAACATCATCATAATATAATACTGCAGAGCATAAAATCGACGTAATACTGTGGGGCGTAACATCATTCCCCCCTTTGGAACATTCGTCCTCGAATGTTGATTGATGCACCTACCATTCTCATAACCTATATCTCTTGCGAATACTTAATACTCTCCTTACTATTTAGGCAACTGTTCTGTGAGTAAATCCAAAGGCCAAGGCATTCCCCCCTTTAGGCCTCTTTCTCACTCCACGACTTGTGGTCGAAATCCTTCCAATCTCGTAACTGTTGCTACCTTCTGTCATGTTTCCTGTAAAACTTTTTCCTTGTACGTGCGCCTATGTGAATCTTCTCGCCTTTTTCCTCTAGCTTTTAGCCAATCACTAGGCCTCACTTTGTAAACATATACAGAGCTTGACAAGATGTCCCTCTGGGCATCTATAGGTGTACTGAAGTTCTTTTCTCGGCTCTTTGTTGAACTTACAACTATTGCTATATCTTGTTTCATAGATCCAGTTATCTTTCAGTATGACTTACTGTATCTTGACGAGTCATACTATACCGTAACTCTTACTTTGATTTATTGTTGTTGAGGTCTTCTACCAAACTCCGGGTTACTCTTGTTCCCTATCCTATATGCTTCCTCATTATTGTTCATCTTAAGAATGACATCCTTATATCCTCCTATACGTTGGAACCTTATTTATCTATCATTGATTCACCTTAATGTTGATCCATATTTTACCACTGATAAATTGACCTTTTATGTAACACTTCCTCTAGGGCTCACGTATCATCGGGGACATCTGGAGTAATTAGACTGATCCACCTAGGGGCGAAACTATACTTCCATAACCGTATTTCATAGCATCCTAATGTGATTCACTTACGTGGGTATTTTAATCCTGTACAATTCTTGAAATTCCATTATTTCTTCTCTTTTTTTCATTATCGAAGGCCCAAATGTCATGCTTTATATATTACAATTACACCCTCATTATACTACTAGAGCCGCATTCCATCTCTTCTAAATGCTATTAGTCTTAGACTCCTTTGAGTTCATTCAGGATATACTTTAGCTTGCGACATATACATATCTATTTATACTACTCGCAACATTCCTTGAACTTGCTTGCACCATAGATTTTCTTATGTTATTCTGGAACATCAAGTGAGACATTACATCATCTCTAACTATTCTTTACTCTCTTAACTAGACCTCTCAGTACCCAGAAACTATAGGCTGGAAGATATGCCAGTGACGATGCCGCTATCATTCCTGGATACTGAATCCCGCCGCTTCTAGCCTTTTGTACAAAGTATGGACAATTCACAACCTTCTTCATTTGGGTATCTCATACGTTGTTCACTTTTACCTTACTTGCCTTAAAATCTTGCATCATATCTTCTATCTCTTTCATGACCTCCCTTCCACATAGGTATAAATCACAACCACAACTCGAAGCTCTATTATAATACTTGCACCTCTGGTCCATACACAATCCGGTGGGTGCTTCATGCTGACTTCTTATGAGGCTGCTACTATTCTAACTGGTATCGTAGAGCCATTATAGACTATGGTTTTTGTACTATCTCACTTCTACCTTTGATATTAAGGGTGATCCTGCAATGTTCTCGATCACGATTTCTATAATTTTCTAGGTCCAATAATCAGACTCCTGATTTACTTGGTTAATGTAACTCTTTAATTTCCTCTTCCCTCTCATCAGCCTTTGTGCAGACTTAATCTATCTTCCGATCAGCGGCTCATAGTATTAGTTATTACTTTAGCCTTTCATGGATGCTCTAGAATATTTGTGATACAATGTTCTAACAATTCAATCCTTTGTCTATGACTTGCGCTCAATTCTTTCTGTTAACTTTTACCAGAGTCGTCTACGGTTGTTTGATTGTCCACATATATGTTGCATGGATAATACTCTAAAATTTTAAGTGTGTTCATAATGTAACTAACTCTGGATCATTAATAGAATAATTCTTTTCATTCCTTCTCAACTTTCTCTAAACGTAATCTATTACTTTTCCTAGTCTTTATGCCACCTTGTTGCGTAGCTTATCTTAGTTCCCACGCATGCCAGAATTTTTGTGCAAGTCATATGGTCTCGAATATTAATTTCGATTTTACTCCTCGATCATTAGCCATGGTAGGTGCCACTTTCTTTTGGAGTGCACACAATTTTGCAGGGAGACTGTTTTTACATGACCATTTCTCCTTCAAGTTACTATGTTTAAGTTGAAGCCTTCTTCCTTATTTCCTCAGCTAGTCTTTCATTGTTGTACTTAGGGAGGACCCTCTGACTCTTGTAAATCTTCAAGCTAATTACATCGTATACTCGGCCGAAATTTCGATGTTCTTCCTCGCCTATAATTATCCTTAGTTACTTACCTCCACGCCCTTGTGCTTGTAGGGTTGCTTCTGAATTAATATTTTGGACTGTCTTTCCAGTGGCACTCTCTTTTATTTTTATAACACTCATATGGTACCTTTAACTACCCCCACTCCTTATCTGAATATTTCTCAAGTATTACAATGTCATAACTGCGGTGTTGAATTCACTATATTGGGTTTTTCTATATTTATCTTGCACGACTTGTTGATTTGTCTGTATCCTCTTGACTAGCCATAACTAGGCTCTTCCTGAATCAACTACTAAGTACTCGTTGGCCCATTCTCATATCATTACTCTGCATAATCTTTTTTGGGTTATTTTCTTTGTCTTAACTTACATCCTGCGCTGGCTCTTTATTTATCAATAACATCCCGGGCCGTAACTGTTACTTCCTATCCTTGGAGTCGTGCTTGATTAATTTTCTGGAATCGTAGCATATCTGTAGGATTTAAATAAGTGCAATATCATTCCTTTCTCATTTTTATCGCATTCTTCCTTTACCATTCCATAGTTACTAGAACCACTTAATTCTGACTTAATGCCACATCACTCCATATTCCCCCCTTTAGGGAAGTACTAAGATCTGGAGCCACGACGATCTACCTATAGATGGTTTACCTCTTTATATTTGGCGTCTTTTCACATCGTCGATGACCCTTACTCGTCTAGAAATAATCCTTCTGTACCAAGGATAACAAAATTCCTTACTCACGAGGGTAACACTTAGTATAACTGGTACATACATCCCTTTAAGTTTAACTTTGCTCACATTGCTCGCTTTGGGGAGGCATCTTCCAGAATGTCCATTCTCTGAATTTCTCATGAATCTCTTTTTGTTGTTAATTCTATTATCGCCAGAACGCAATCTGAAACTCTCATGATTCCAACCATTATCAAATTACTCAACCCCTAATTCATGTTTAGTTTATATTGTTCACCAGCCCATACATATTTCTATTACTTTGGGGTATAACTTTTCCTTCTGCTAGTCGCGCTGGAGTCATGAATTTATTTCTCCAAATGAGGATATGACTTTATGGCCTATACTCTTTTGTTGTCTCAAGGCGTGTCACCTCTCGTCTTTTTCTTCATTTGACAATAAAGTCTATATGTCACGACCCCAAATCCTAACCGACCGTGATGGCGCCTATCGTGGAACTAGGCTAGCCAACTATCACAAAGTTACATATTTACTCTTTGGAATTTCCCAATCATTAATAACATTTCGTAAAAATATATATTTTTTATATCTTTAACAAGCAAAATAAGCTAACTGTTTATAACCAATTCCCCAGATCTGGAGTCAACAAGTCACGAGCATCTAAGAATAGTAGCAGTAACAATACTGTCATAATACAAGGTCTCAAAAATGGGATACTAAGCACAAAATAAGGAAAGGAAAAATGGAGGTGTTGTGGACGCTGGACAGCTACCTCGATATCCCAACGTTGGCACCGTACGGACTTAGATGGATACCGCTCAGTACCAGTACCTGGATCTACACACAGAGGTGCAGGGAGTAATGATTTGAGTACGCCAACTCAGTAGTAATGAAATTAAATCAAGTCTGACGGTAAGAAATACACAATGACAACATCAATTCACAAATAGTAAAATACTGAGTCTAACAGTGAATACATTTAGGCAATATCTTAAATATAGTTTTCCGTAAAAATCTTTTGAATAAGTATGATTTCCAATGTTTATCAGTAAAATTCTCAAGAATTTTAGTATAAAAATAAAATGAATCATAATCAAATACTCATGTAAAAACATCATCATAAACCGCCCATCGGGCCACTCATCACTCAGTATCAGTCACTCAGCACCTCACAATCACTCAACAACAGTCACTTAGTGTAACGACCCAGTCGGTCATTACGTAGAATCTGCATTATTTTTACTGTAACTTCCTTGTCATAGGTTGGTTATACAATTTATGATGTGTTAGAGTCAATTGGCTCGGGTTTAGAATGGTTATTGTGTGAATTGAGTAATTTAGTCTCTAAAAATAGCTTTATAGTTGGAAAAGTCAACTGAATTTTGACTTATTGGTAAACGACCTTGGAATGCGGATTTTATGGTGCGGATAGATTTGTTAGGTGATTTGGGACTTAGGAGTGAATTCAGAATATTTTTGTGATGTCCGGTGTAGAATTAGGCTTGAATTGGCGAAAGTTAGTTTTTGGCGATTTCTGATCGGCAGTGGAAAAGAGGCTATCGGGGTCAGAATGGAATTCTGGAAGTTGGAACATGTTCATAATGTCATTTTGGATATGTTTGCAAAATTTCAGATCAATCGGGGGTGTTTTGGATGGTATCGGCATCGTTTGTGGAATTTAGAAATTTCAAAGTTCATTGGCTTGAATTCGAAGTGATTTTGATGTTTTTTTTGGTGTTTTTGGTGTTTCGAAGGCTCGACTAAGTTTGAATGTTGCTATGGGATATATTTGGTAGGTTTGGTTGAGGTCTCGAGGGCCTCGGGTGTATTTCAGATGCTCAAACAAGCACTTTTGGACTTAGGAATAATGCTTGTTTTCTGGTGTTAACACAACAACGATTTGTTCATCGCGATCGCGAGGAAAGGTCTACGACCGCGTAGGGTTGCATGAGGCCAGGAGGAAATTGTACAGTGAGATCACGGAGTTTTGGGTGCGATCGCGTAGTATTGGAGGTTTGTTCATCACGAACGCGTGGGGTTTAGTCGCGATCGCGTAAGGTTAGCAGGTCAAGTTTGGGGGCACGCGTTTGTTCTTCGCGAAAGCGGTTAGAGGTCTGCGATCGCATAAGCCTGGGAGATAAAGCTTCGCGATCGCATAGGTCTAGTCGCGATCACAGAGAGTAATTTGGGACAGTTGGAAATTTGTGCTTTGCGATCGCGATGTTGGTCCCGCGATTGCGATGAGTAAAAGCCTGGGCAGTATAAATTAAAACCCCTCGCGACCTTTGCCCACCTTTCCACCATTTTTGAACGGGAATAGACTTTTGGAGCGATTTTGAAGAGGGAAAATGATTGTTCTTCATTGAGGTAAGATTTTGTACCCCATAACTCCAATTTTAGAGTTCTTTATATGTACGGACTCAAGAGATGATGAGGATCGTTTTGAAATAAAGTTTTTCGAGTTCCGAGACGTGATCCCAGGGGTCGGGTTTTTGCTAATTTCCAGTTTTGTGCTTAAAATTGATATTTTTCAATTGGAATTCATTCCCTTAGCATAATTTGATGTGAAATATCTGAAATTGGTAGTTTGGAGCACTCGGAAGTTGATTCGAGAGGAAAGCGTATTGCACAGTAGCTTTTCGGGCTCGTTTGAGGTAAGTAATGTCTTTAAATCCTATCTTGAGGGTATGAAACCCCAGACTTTACATCCTTTCACGGTTTTGGAGTGACGCACACACCGGATGGCGAGTGTGGGGTGTGCACAAATTGGAAAATTGGAAATATGTTCCTTTTTAGGCAACTATCGAGTTGCGAAACTGCTTTTAAAGCATATGATTTATAGTATTACTATGTTTTGATATAATTGGGTTTTAAGCCATGTTTGGGGCCTAGTGCTGATCTGTTTTATCCCCTTTGGGGATATTTTCCTGATATTCCTCACTTATTATATTATGATTCTACACTCAGTACTTCTTGATAAATTGTTTTGACACTGTGAGTTATTGATATTGTTCTTGAAATGAAATACTGTTTTGGGTCGAGAACCCCATTTTATTTATGGCCCGAGTGGCATGCTGAGAGAGTGTCTGACAGAGTGAGTCTGCGGGCCAATGTTGTGAGGATGTTATGATATGAGAGAGGTCGATTGCCTGAGAGTGATTTGATGCCATGATTTGGCTTGATTTTAGCGCTTGGGCTGTAGGAGCCCCTCCGGAGTCTGTGCACTCCCCTAGTGAGCGCAGGTACCTACTGAATGCGAGTGTCGAGTAACGAGTGATTGGGAGGTATGAGTGACTGTGAGGTGCTGAGTGACTGTTACTCAGTGATGGTGAGGTGCTGAGGGAATATTTATGAGTGATGATTATGGCCCGAAGGGCAGTTTATGATGATATTTTACTAAGTTTTAATTATGATTCGTTTCATCTTTCAAACTGATATTTTTGGGAGTTTTACTGAGAAACATTTGAAATTATACTTGTTTCAAGGATTTTACGGAAACTGGATTTCGAACTTATGTACACTTTATTGAAACTTGATATTTTACGGTTTTGTGGATTGGTGTATTTGTTGTTGTGTGTTTCTTATTCTTCAGACTGTGATTTATCTTCATTACTACTGAGTTGGCGTACTCATCATTACTCCCTGCACCCCTGTGTGCAGATCCAGGTACTGGTTCAGAGCAGTAGCCATCCAAGTTCATTATCGTCAAGTTTTGGAATTTCGAGGTAGCTGTCCAGCGTTCACAACTTCTCCATTTCCCTTCCTTTATTAGTATTAGTATTTTATTCCTGGACATTGTTTATGACATTAGCAGAGTTAATTTTATTCTTAGATGCTCGTGATGGGTTGACTTCAGTCTTGGGGGATTGTTTATACTGTTAGTTTATATTATGCTTGCTTAAAGACTTAGAGAAAATTTTATACTTATTCTGCTGGTTATTAATGAGATTTTAGAACTTCATTAAAAGAAATGTGAGGTTATGCGATGGTTGGCTAGCCTAGTTCCACGATAGGCGCCATCACGACCTATTAGGATTTGGGGTCATGAGAAGTTGGTATCAGAGCTCTAGGTTATATAGGACTAAACGGTCATGAGCAGATTTAGTAAAGTCTTGCGGATCAGTACGGAGACGTCTGTACTTATCTTCGAGAGGCTACAATACTCTTAGGAAAAATATCATCTTCTTGAACTCTGTCATGCCATTCTATTGATTTTGGAAATCTAAACTTCTATTGTTTCACTCTCTCACAGATGGTGAGGATACGCGCTTTGGATCAGGGTGACCAGACACCAGCAGGACCCACGATGGGTCGAGGCCGTGGTAGAGGTAGGGGACCAACCCGTGCTGCAGCCGGGACAGTACTAGAGGATCCCCCTACTATTCAGGTTCAGGTTCCCGCTACGGGTGCTCCAGCGGTGCAGGCTCAGGCACCGACAGTGCCCATTGTCATTCCGGGTCTTCAGGAGACCCTAACTCAGATATTGACAGTGTGTACCAGTTTGGCTCAGGCAGTTGCTATGCCTACTACTGCCGCTGCAGCTCAGGCTGGGGGAGGCACTCAGACTTCAGCTGCCTGGACACCTGAGCTGGTTGTACAAGGTTTTCAGGCATCGGGGGCAGTCCTAGCTCAACCGGTTTCTAAAATTCAGGACTATGTGGTCCTAGCTATGCCCGAGGATGAGTAGCGTAGGCTGGAGAGGTTCAGTAGACTTCAGCCTCTGACTTTCAGCGGCACAGAGGGTGAGGATGCCCAAGGTTTCCTGGATAAATGTCAGACGATACTCCGTACTACTAGGATTTTGGAGACCAGTGGGGTCTCATTTGCTACATTTTAGTTTGCTGGTGCTGCTTTCACTTGGTGGGAGCCATTTGAGAGGCGTAGGCCGGTTGGTTCAGCACCCCTCACCTGGCAGCAGTTCTCCACGATATTTTTGGAGAAGTATGTTCCTCAGTCCCACAGAGAGGAGCAGCGTAGGCAGTTTGAGAAGCTGCGCCAGGGAGAGCTGTCAGTTACACAGTACAAGATGCAGTTTTTTGAGTTGGCTGGACATGATTTTGAGTTAGTCCCTACTGATAGGGAGTGGATCGGGAGTTTTATAGATTGCCTCTCGTATCATCTTCGAATTTTGCTGACTAGGGAGATGGTGTCAGGTGCCACATTCGAGCAGGTTGTTGACATTGCTCGGGATATTGAGTCGGTTTACAGGCAGGAGCGTGAAGAGAGGGAGGCTAAGAGGCCTCGGGGATCAGGTAGCTTCAGTGGTACCCCTTCAGAGGGCAGTTTCAGCATAGTAGAGGTCCTCCATTTAGGCCTCCTCAGCAAGCTCGCCCAGCTTATAGTGGCGCATCATCAGGGCAGGGTCCCCGCAGTTCTCATCAGGGACGTTCATCTTTTAGTGCCCTTCTAGCTTATATCTCCTCGCGAGCATCATCATTTTAGGGATCTTCTATGCATGGTTCATCTGGTGGTAATCATGGTGGCATGGGTTCTCTTCAATCCCCATCTCCAGCTCCAGGTAATTGTTTCGAGTGTGGAGAGTTTGGACATAGGTGGAGGCAGTGTCCTCGTCGTCCTGGTAGTTCATCTCAGTAGAGGGTTCGGCCCCCGACTACAGCCCCAGTCACTTCACCACCCACCCAGGCAGCTAGAGGTGGTGGTCAGTCAGCTAGAGGCTGCCCTAGAGGGGGAGGTCGAGCAGGTGGAGGCCAGCAACATATTTATGCACTCCCAGCTAGGCTTGCTGTTATGGCTTCCGATGCGGTGATTACAGGTACTATCTCAGTTTGTCACAATGATGCTTTGGCTTTATTTGACCCTGGTTCCACGTACTCTTATGTTTCGTCATATTTTGCTCACTTTCTGAATATGCCCTGTGAGTCCTTAGTTACATCAGCTCATGTTTCGACTCCGGTGGACGATACTATTGTTGTGGACTGTGTATATCGGTCGTGTGTGATATTTATTGGGGGTCTGGAGACCCAAGTGGACTTTTTGATACTCAGTATGGTTGATTTTGATGTGATACTGGGCATGGATTGGTTATCCCCATGTCATGCTATTGTTGATTGCCACGCTAAGACCGTGACCTTGGCTATGCCCGAAGTTCCGAGAGTTGAGTGGAGAGGGTCTATAGAGCATGTGCCTAGGAGAGTGATTTCTTATTTGAGGATATCTGGTCCTGAAAGCAGTCTTTGGAATCTATAGACCCTCTCTACTCAACTCTCGGAACTTCGGGCATAGCCAAGGTCACGGTCTTAGCGTGGCAATCAACAATAGCATGACATGGGATAACCAATCCATGCCTAGTATCACATCAAAATCAACCATACTGAGTATCAACAAGTCCACTTGGGTCTCCAGACCCCCAATAGATATCACACACGACCGATACACACAGTCCACAACAATAGTATCGCCCACCGGAGTCGAAACATGAGCTGACGTAACTAAGGACTCACAGGGCATATTCAGAAAGTGGGCAAAATATGACGAAACATAAGAGTACGTGGAACCAGGGTCAAATAAAGCCAAAGCATCACTGTGACAAACTGAGATAGTACCTGTAATCACCGCATCGGAAGCCATAACAGCAAGCCTAGCTGGGAGTGCATAAATATGTTGCTGGCCTCCACCTGCTCGACCTTCCCCTCTAGGGCAGCCTCTAACTGACTGACCACCACCTCTAGCTGCCTGGGTGGGTGGTGAAGTGACTGGGGCTGTAGTCGGGGGCCGAACCCTCTACTGAGATGAACTACCAGGACGACGAGGACACTGCCTCCATACATGTCCATACTCTCCGCACTCAAAGCTACTACCTGGAGCTGGAGATGGGAACTGAAGGGAACCCCTGCCACTAGGATAGCTGCTGGATGAACCGTGCATAGAAGAACCCTGGAATGATGATGCTCTGGAGGAACTCTGAGTTGGAAGGGCACTGAAGGAGGAACGACCCGGATGGAAGCTGCGGGGACTCTACCCCGAGATGCTCCACTATAAGTTGGGAGAACTTGTCACAACCCGAAATCCCACCTTCGGGCCATGACTGCGTCTAACGTTGAACCCGCTAGACAAGCCAACGTTCGAAGTAAATAAAAACTCAATAACAGTAAATACGAACAAGATAACTAAAGCTTCGATGGCCAGCCATACGAAACTTAACAAAATAACCAAAATATAACATAGCAGTTTCGAGATACAACCCGTATACAAAATCCCATAACTGCTGACACATACTCACGGACTATCTAGGAGATTACTACAAACAAAAGGTCTGAAATGAATACATAAAACTGTTTTTGAAATACAAAGTAAAACAGAGCTGAAAGTGGAAAGTAGAAGGTGACGTCAAGGCCCACGAACGTCTGCGGGTCTACCTCGATGTTCCCGTATGAACTGATGAGATGCTCCGACCGTCAGTGGCCACCGGGTCCAGCTGCGTAGTCTGCATAACATAAGAAGTGCAGGTGTAGCATCAGTACAACCGACCCCATGTACTGAGTAAGTGTCGAGCCTAACCTCGGCAAAGTAGTGACGAGGCTTGGACCAACACAACATATGTATCTGTGCAATTTTATATTATAACAGGGGGGAAAATGGCAACAGAAATAAGCAAGTAAGACAGATACGGGGAGAACATGCTGGGGAGGTAGGGATAACAATATGTGGGCACTGCAGAACAGAGTAATAAATGAAACGTAAAGACAAGGCAGAAATTTAACTTCTCAACAGATAGTGAACAGGGAAAGGCACGGCATGTCCCCTCGTGCATAGCCTCACAATCACTCGGCACGGAATGTCCCCTCGTGCATATATAATAACACTCGGCACGGAATGTCCCCTCGTGCATAACCTCACAATCACTCGGCACGGAATGTCCCCTCGTGCATATATAATAACACTCGACACGGAATATCCCCTCGTGCATAGCCTCACAATCACTCGGCACGGAATGTCCCTTCGTGCATATATAATAACACTCGGCACAGAATGTCCCCTCGTGCATAACCTCACAATCACTCGGCACGGAATGTCCCCTCGTGCATATATAATAACACTCAGCACGGAATGTCCCATCGTGCATATAGTCACAATCAA
>ML247280.1:0-51641 GCA_005239495.1 Nicotiana undulata | reverse complement strand
GCACTTGGCTGGTCTTAAGGCTAATTAGTCTCTTTTGAAATCCTTAAAACCTTGCTGCTTCCATTCTTGTTTACTGAAGTTCATTCCATTTATGTCTAAAAACTTCTGCTCTGTTCCTAATTACTGATTTTTGAAATTGTGCATTCACTCTTCTTTTTACTAAAACTCTTTTAAACTCTTGGTTCTTGTTCTATTTTGAAGTATTGTGTTTTAAAGTAAGTCACGCCTGTTCAAAGTACTCTGTTTATTTAAGATCTTGCTTTGCTTCTGATTACTGATTCTCTAAAGCTATTCATCTCTTTTATTGAAAGTTTCTAAAATGTCGCACACTTTTCAACTCTTGACACTGTCCTTAGACTACTGGATTTTTAATCAATCACTCTTCTCTAAACTGTTCTATTTTTAACTGAACTTCCTGTTTATTACAGAGTTTTCTAAAATGAAAATCAAACGGTTGAAACCCCACTGCTTTCCAACTCAAAATCCTGTTTTAACTTTGAGACCTTAATTGTGTATGAGACGTGCTACCTACGTGTCTATTTGTGGAGGGATCTATGAGCCTTGCCTTTATATGTTCCCTCATATGTGAAGTCCTACTTGTTTTTGTATGTCGCTTAGTATTTTGACCTTTAAACCTAAGGGTTCTGCCTAGATCCTGCCTTGTAGGATTAGTAGTCCTAAACACACTCCAGGACTTATAGGATGGGACGGGTAATGGCATGCAATAAGCTTTCGTGACCAACACATGCACTTTAAATAACCTTACGGGGTGGGAAGGATAGAATACATATATGATGACCGGTGCGCTAATACCACGTGTAGCCGCCTCCTCGAGGTGTGACATACCGGGTAATGCATTGAAGTGATCCGTATTACTTTAAACCTAGGACAATTCTTTTGTTTATGATATTCCAAAACCTTTAAATATTTTCATGTTTGTTTAAAATCCCCTCTTATGTGAACCTTATTTGTTACTTTCCCACCGTCCAAATTCACAAAACTTCTTGGATGGGACCCACGGTTGTGGATCTTGAGGGGTGCCTAACACTTTCCCCTTGGGATAATTTCAAGCCCTTACCCAATCTCTGGTAATGCAAACTAGTTCATGAGTTATCAACTCTAGGTGCCCTAACGCACCATAAAAATCGTTAGGTGCCGACTCTTCCTTAAACCCTTTCTTTAAGGAGTTATCCAAATGTCATAAACCCGATCTCTTCGTACCTAACCCGTGCGATAGAAAAAATAGGGCGCGACATTGACTTAGTTGCATCCGATTCTTCGGGGGCAACAAAGGTAGGGGGGGTGAGGAAGTCCTCCTCGCCATCTTCAGGAGTTATTCCCTCCTCTGGTTCCTTCGAAGTGGGGGGCGTTGGCGTCGATGGGTTGTTGCGAACAACGAACATCTCCCTGGCCGCATGCTGCTCTCAATACATGATTCTTATGCCGTCCTCCGTTGGAAACTGCATCATCTGATGGAAAGTCGACGAAAACACCCTCATGCTGTGTATCCACGGCCTTCCAAGCAGTGCATTGTACCTCGTGTCCCCTTTGATGACATCGAACTTAGTGTTCTGAACTGCCCCGGACATGTTGACTGGGAGGGTGATCTCCCCCTTGTGATTTCGCCGACCATGTTAAATCCATTGAGAGTTATTAAAATAGGTATGACTCGGCCGAGCATCCCAAGCTGTTCCACTACTTCTGCCCCGATGACGTTGGCAGAGCTACCTGGATCCACAAGAACGCGTTTAATTTGAACGTTATTCAAGAGGAAGGAAATTACCAGCACATCATTGTGCGGGTGAGGCGGGATCTCGGGATCCCTATCGCTGAATATGAGGATGACTCCGGGCTCGTGGCTCCGAATCTGTCCTTTTGCCGCAACCGATACTTTTGCCCGCTTAATCACAGGCCCCTGCGGGATGTCATTTCCTCCGACTATCATATATACAGAGTGATGGGGCTTCCTTGATTTGTCCTTTCGAGCTATTGTTCTTCCTTGGGAAAGATTCTCAACTTGATCGTAGGTAAACCCTCGCAGATACCCTTTGATGGCTAGCCGGGTTGCTTCTTTTTGAAGGTGTCTACAGTCTTCGGCTCGATAATCATGTGTACAATGGAACTCTCATATTAGGTTAGGGTTCCTCTGGGAGGGGTCCGACGATACGGGTTTTGGCCATCTGGTATCTCTGATTTTACCCATGGCTGATATGAGGCTTGAAACATTGCCCCCGAAGTTGTATCGGGTTGGGCGTGGCACGACCCAAAACCTATGGGTTGTGATGACGCCGGACACCACTGTCAGGCAAGCCAACCCCTTAATCAGTTGAAATACCATCCTGTTTAACAATTTCGAAATCGTTGCCTTCATTGCTTTTCATAATCAAATAAATAAACTTTTGTAAATTAAACACGATAG
Source organism: Nicotiana undulata (assembly GCA_005239495.1). NCBI lineage: Eukaryota > Viridiplantae > Streptophyta > Magnoliopsida > Solanales > Solanaceae > Nicotiana > Nicotiana undulata. Next base: position 49,222 of record ML247280.1, on the reverse strand, counting down.
GAAATCCATTTAATTCAATAAAACAAGACTCAACACATCCCCAGAACCCGGTGACACAAGTACATGAGCAGCTTCTAAGAATTTATACAATTATACAACTCTTGTCCGGGAAATAAATGGGACAAAAGCAATAGAGATACAATGTAAAGATATAGAAAGAAGGAGACTCTGTCAACAGCTGAACGCCTCCGGATGAATGCATCCCGAGCAAGTCTCCAAATCAATTGCTGAACTATGAAGATACCTGTGCAACAAAATGCATAGAAAGTGCAACATGAGTACATATACATATATGTACCCAGTGAGTATCCTACCCAACCTCGAAGAAGTACTGACGAGAGGTCGACTTCACACTTACTAAGTTCCAACAATATAAATAGGACAGAATATGCTGAAAGCAGTAGACATGTGAAGGCAGTTAAGCAGCAAACATATATAAGGCACTATAATCCAAATAAATTTTGAAAATAAGTAAATAAATAATTTCCTTTTTTTTAAATCCGCCGTGGCGTATGGCCCGCTCCCATAAATGTATCTTTCAATCCGTCGTGGCGTACGACCCGCTCCCATAAATGTATACTAATACCTCTCAAATCCGCCGTGGCGTACGGCCCGATCCCATATATATTACAATTACCTTTCAACTCCGCCGTGGCGTACGGCCCGATCCTATATATATTACAAATACTTTTCAGCTCCGCCGTGGCGTACGACCCGATCCCATATATATTACAAATACTTTTCAGCTCCGCCCTGGCGTACGGCCCGGTCCCATATATATTACATATACTTTTCAGCTCCGCCGTGGCGTACGACCCGATCCCATATATTTTACAAATATAAGAGTGGGGGAAAATCACACATCGCTCGCGGAATGTAAATTTCAAAGCGGTCACGTGCACACACACTATTCTTTCCTTTTCATAATACTTTCCATAAACAGTTTCTTTCATACTACTTCCCGTAAAACAATCCCTTTCATATTATTTTCCGTAAAACAATTCTTTTCATTTTATTTTCCGTAAAATAATTCCTTTCATTTTATTTTAAATTCCATAAATATCAGAGAAACAAAACTACACATAGCAGGATTTCATAACATACAGTTCATCACAAGAAGAACACAAGGCATGATGTGGGGCCTAACTACCCGGACATAACAATAATAGCCGCTACGTACGGACTCTCGTCACTTGGTGCATACGTAACCCCCACAAACAGTTACACACAACATGTAGAACACCTACGGGGATAGTTCCCTCTTACAAGGTTAGAAAGGAGACTCACCTCGCTCCGAAGATTCATCACTGGCTTCCAAGCTTCTACGACGACTAAAAATTGATGCGCACGCTCCCAAACTATCCAAATAACGATAATTCAATGAAAATATACTCAATAGATCATAACCAATTCAAATTACAAAGTTCCTCAGCCCGGCTCAATGAAATGACCAAAATGCCCTCGGGCCTACGTGCCCGGACCTCGAAATTTCTTGAAGAAAATCTCTACCCGAAGCTTTACTAATTCAATTACACATTTTACTCGATTATTCATGCTCAATTCATGGCTAAAATCCAAATTTCCAAATTTATAGGTTTTCTTCAAAATACTAATTTCTTCCACAAATTTTTTCATGTTTAATCCCATGTATAAACCTTGAATTAACTTGTAAATGAGAAGGAATCACTTACCTCTTGATTCTTGATGAAAATAACCCTTTGAAATCCTCCAAAATCGCCCCAACCAAGTGAAGGAATTGATGAAATGGCCAAAATCCCATTTTTTAAACATTCTGCCCAGGTATTTACTCAGTGCGATCGCGGAGTACAGTTTTCCAGCCCAAAATTTGCTCTTTGCGATCGCGGAGAACAAATGCCCAGCCTCCCGGACAACCTCTAGTAGAATAGTCATAACGTTTTTTCACAAAACTCCAAATGACAAATGGTTTAATGTTCTGAAAACTAGACTTCAAGATCTATAACTTTCAATAGTTGGTCATCTCCTAAATCCTCTTAGATTTCGAGATATAAGCTGCCAAAGGTAGCCCTGTGCAACACAAATTTCTTCTTCATCTTCCCAATCAGCTATTGTGTAACAGCCATATCATTTTATACACAACTCCAAATGATAAATGGTTTACATTTCTAGAAACTAGACACAAAGGGCTGCAACTATTTTTTACATCACCTCAAAATGCTTTATAGATTGTGAGATATGAGCTTCCGAAGTCGAGTCAGTGCAGCAGAGCATTTCTTCTATGCGATCGCACAAGCTTGCCTGCGATCGCATAGGCCTTTTTCCAGCTCACTCCAAATCCTTCTCCTCGATCGCACCACTGAGGCCGCGATCGCACAGACCAAAAATCACCCCTCCCATTTTCTCCTCCGCGATCGCACTACAAGGGATGCGATCGCACAACACACCAGAACATCAGATGACAGCAACAACAAAGTAGAGAAAAATGGCCCGAAACCACCCCGAAACACACCCGAGACCCCGTCCAATCGCACGACTCAGTCCCACAACATCCCACAAATTTGTTTGAAGCTTCAAATCACATCGAACAACGCCAAAATCACGAATCGCACTAAAATTCAACTTTTTGAACTTTGAAAATTCCAACTTCCACATTTGATGCCGAAACCTATCAAACCACATCCGATTGACCTCAAATTTTGCAGGCAAGTCATATTCGACATTACGGACCTGCTCCAACTTCCGGAATCGCATTCCGACCCCGATATCAGAATTTCCATTTCCGGTCAAATTCTTCAAAAACCTTCAGTTTTCTATCTTTAGCCAAATGACCTTAAATTGACTTCCGGATATCCGAATTCACTTCCGATCGCGCTCCCAACTCCAGATTCACCATACAGAGCTATTCCCAGACTCGGAATCCCAACGNAATTTCCATTTCCGGTCGAATTCTTCAAAAACCTTCAGTTTTCTATCTTTAGCCAAATGACCTTAAATTGACTTCCGGATATCCGAATTCACTTCCGATCGCGCTCCCAACTCCAGATTCACCATACAGAGCTATTCCCAGACTCGGAATCCCAACGGACATCAATATCATTGAAATGTACTTCAAGTCAAACTTAGGAAATTTCCTTAAAATACTGACTTTCCTCAATATATGCTGAACTTCTCCCGGGTTATCCAAAACCCAATCCGGACATACGCCCAAGTTCGAAATAATCATATAAACCTGTTGTAACCCTCAGATCCTGATTCCGAGGTCGTTTATACAAAATTCCAGTTTTACTCGATTTCTTCAACTTAAGACTTCTGAAATGAGAATCTTCCTTTAAATTCAACTCCGATCTTCCTGAATTTCTATTCCGACCATACACACAAGTCAATATACCTGAAATGAAGCTGTTCGTGACTCCCAACTGCTGAACGACGCGCTGGATCTCAAAACGACCGGTCGGGTCGTTACATTATCCCCTACTTAAACGGACGTTCGTCCTCGAACGTGCCAGGAACTGCCCCATAATTACCTGGAATCACTGTTTAACACCTCGTGCACCTGCCCGTGCTACCACAGCCCAGTTGAGCACATAAGCATGATCAAATCTAAAGATATCCTCCTCTTATTCATACAATACGTTCCTAACTCAGTTCCAACACCCGAAATTCTCTGCCATGCCTGATTCTAATATTTGAACACCGTATCAACTACCACACGAGGCACCAGAACACAACTGCGTGCCTTTGCTGAATCCGCACCACACACTGCATGGTCCATCATCTGACCACAATAACGCTCCCTGAACCTTAATAGCCATAATTATGCGAATTTGATGCTCTCAAGGAACCTTATAAGATACGTTCATATATTCTGCTATAACGCTGACGATAACACCACATCGGAGGAGACGTGTAGAAATTCATAACCATCTGGAGAGTTAACCACACGTTGAAATATTTTCTCTAAACTTAGATCATCATCTCATTGCAAACCAATAAGGGCAACTCCCTTGCAATATACTCGCATAATCCTATCACACCGATCCCAAATTTATAAATCTCGTCTCACCCAGTATGAACTGCTCAGATAACCAATCACCCCAGGAATAACCAAACGTCTCACACGATGCCACAATGCGCCAATAGGCCACAATTCGAACACGACACATAAGAAAACGACATCAGGAAGGGACTACCCGACTCACGCTATAAATATGGACTTTACTTAGAGAAATATGAGGTAAAACACAAGAATAATCATTATAGGAGTCTTGCTCAACATCACATTGTTGCGGCGCGCAACCCGATCCCAATGACATACCTATGGCGGCGTGCCACCCGATCCCATCATAGAATTTACATAAAGAAATATATACACAGAGCTGAATTGCTCACTATTACAATTTACTGACATCGGTCCCAAGCACGCTGAGTGCATAATAGCATTCTGGGGAGTTTGATAGAGCCATATGCCATAAACTCAAGCACAACTGAGGTGCGATCTATAATCTGAATCTCAAGAGCCATTCTACTCACTAAACCTCATCGCCACGCGGAATCTCAACACATAAGAATTTATCAAGCCGTTTCACACACGCACGACACAATCATAATATCACATAGATTTGACGAAGACGGGACAACACCTGATAGCCCAATACCCCTCCATGAGGAGCTCTATACAGAAATGAACACATCTGGCACGCATGTAGCCCATAGTCTTGTTTGAATCCATTCATTCACTTCAATCCGATTCTGCTCACACTGAATTAGGCTGATAGCCTAACCCACCTTTTTTTCTCTCATAATACACAAGAGCGATCATCATAGCAGGGACAAACACCCCACACTCCACAACCAACTGGACCAAATGCCTTTAAGGCATATATATTCTCAATTAAGCAATATTACATTTCCTTATACTTGGTCCAAATCTTCAATCAATCAGGTGACTACAAGTCACACTTACATAATATTCCCGTGGTCACGCTCCCACGACTTTTCACACAGGTAGACAGTATGCACATCCATACTACTGACCACCCTAAGTTTGTAAAACAACTCAAGGACCCGTAATTAGGATACGAGGCCTCTTTCACCAAACACCGATCTCAGGTGACACTGAAGACAACATCAGTTTCCTTGCTCATCCGAGCTCATGACATCCTTGTCAACACAAACTGCAATCTCGATTCTTAATTCCAGTTACATACTGCTTACTGCACCTAACATGTCGATAAGGGATGGCACAGGAATTCCGTCCTAACTCCTGAACCACTAATAGGGTGAACACTTCACCACATATAGAAATCTTTCACTTGCCTCAATTCATGAAAACCATAGCAACATACAAGTGAGTTCTCACCCTCACAATACATACAAATCCTTAAGTAGTGGACTGAACCACCCTAACCTTCCGGGATCCGCCTACACCTGACAGGCCATAGCATTTGAATGCTTCCGACTGAAATCTATTACGATGGTCGACAAGCGCCACACACATCTGTACAAACCATACACATGCCCAATCATACCGAAGGAACTGATCACTGCCGAACATGCATCGTTTCCTCATGGCTAACCAATGCATCTTCTCTTAATCATCTTTAATTGCCTCAAAGATAATAGTATCTCCTTTCAACTCATAGCAACTCAACCCTCACTCGTCCCGAGTGACCTTGATTCACGAGACCATGCTGCCTAAACTCCGTAACCCGTCTCATAACCTCCTGAAAATCTTTCTACAACTCGGAGTTTATTTCTCTCACTCTTCCAACACTATCCTGTGTGTTGAAATAACATAGAACACTCCATCTAGTCTCCTTCTCCTCAGAGATTATACTGCAAAAGCTCGATTCTTAATCATACTGCTGCCTGAAACCCTTACACACCACAGTTTCAAACTTCCAAATTCACTAGGACCGCTGCTGAGAGTCACCCACTCTGGCTGGCCCCGAATACAATCAACTCCAAGGCTCTTCTAGCACATGAACACGCTCTCAATGAAGCACGTGACTGAGTCACTTCCCTTACAAATTGCCTATGTCTTAAGCACAAATTCTTAGTCTTCCAGAGCCTAACCCTGGTCCAATAGGACAAATTTGCACATTTTTATCATATGCCATGCTCACTTACCGATTCACTCCTTTCTCTTAGCTGTAACAACTTGCCGATACATTGGCAATTCCGCAATCCCATGAGGACGCAACCCTACAATCCAACTACAGGTGGTGGGACTCCCCCACTTAGCCCAAAGCTACCCCTTATCTCACTCTAGACCCATGCTGGGATCCTTCCTCCCTTGGTAGCATGATCTTGCTCAACAAATCCGTCAGCCCTTCCGAATTTAGCATTCCCCAAATACCCAAAAATAATCCCTAGCATCATTAGCCCATTCTGCCTCCTAACGAAGCTATGATTCCTTACAGAGAACTACTAACCATACCACCTCTATCCTATACCCAGAAATACCCGCTAACCTATACCTAGAAATACATGCTAACCTATTCCTAGAAATATCCACTAACCTATTCCCAGAAATACCTGCTACCCTATACCTAGGAATAACCCACTTGCAGAAATCACCAACTGACACCGCCCGACAATACTGCGCTACACCCCCTATGACTTTACCAGTACGTCCGCTTCTCAGGGACATCTACTGAATGCACCACAATATCCTCAAATTCACCTGCCATATCGCATCCTTCCTCATCCCTAATAATCTTATCTTTGTTGCATCCAGCCTTCCGCCGAATAACCAACATTTCGGTTTAAGCTTGTGGACCTACTCCCTATCCGCAAAATTTCTCAAATCACTTCAATTCCTCCTCAAGGCAGGCCTTACCACTGAACTCATAGGCTATACTGCCACTTCTTACTTATTTGGACTCATTCCCTTAAGCAATTATCCGACCTCCATCTCTGACGCCGGGCGTTTAGAGACTTAGCCGCTACCTGACACTTCTCATATGACTTCCTTCATCGCATGCTTCTAAATTGCAGCCTCCATTCAATATCATTTCCCGTAGCTCTTAAACCCGCAGATCACCACAACTTCAGACTCTTCAAAGATCATCTTCCTCGATCCGTCTTCACTAGAAGTGCTTATTCAATAAGGAACCACAACACCCCACGACCTCCGACGACCGCTTCATCAACACTAATTCACAACACTCCAACCCAACGCAACTGAATAGCTATAACGTCGGCGAACTTAACACATTCCATTTGGTCAAAGGCGACGATAGCTTATTACAGGTGAGTACTCCACCTCACCTGAAAACACCAATACTTACTATTTTATCAGCCCAAAACCTGATTATTTATAATCCAAATGCTTTTCCTACGTCGGAACAAAAATACTGAAATCTCGAAATCACACTTTGAGAAGACCTCCATTCAAACCGTTCATCACCCCAACACATGGGCAAATGTTCTATCCTCATATCAACATCGCGCCATAACCAATCGAAAACACCATAACAATCTGAGCACATCCTCAAAGTTCTCAGAAACACAGCCACTGAATTGAAGCAACATTATATTCTTCAGCAGAACAACGATGATTGCCTCAATCAACTACGCTGGGAGAAACATCCCGCACCACATCCATAGTATCATTAAAAGTCCTCAACCCTTGATTCATAACAAGCGCTTCCCGACGCTTAAGATTGAGTAGGAAGAAGCATAGGCATAAGCCTTAAAGGAATCAAATCGCACGATGAGGAATCAAGAAGGGAAGTAATCCTAACAACCTTGTGCCTCTCGAAGATAAGTACAGACGTCTCCGTACCGATCCGCAAGACTCTACTAGACTTGCTCATGACTCGTGAAACCTAGGGGAACCTAGAGCTCTGATACCACGTTGTCACGACCCAAAACCTATGGGTTGTGATGGCGCCTGACACCACTGGCAGGCAAGCCAACCCCTTAATCAGTTGAAATACCATCCTGTTTAATAATTTCGAAATCGTTTCCTTCATTGCTTTTCATAATCAAATAAATAAACTTTTGTAAATTAAACACAATAGGAAATCCATTTAATTCAATAAAACAAGACTCAACACATCCCCAGAACCCGGTGACACAAGTACATGATCAACTTCTAAGAATTTATACAATTATACAACTCTTGTCCGGGAAATAAATGGGACAAAAGCAATAGAGATACAATGTAAAGATATAGAAAGAAGGAGACTCTGTCAACTGCGGAACGCCTCCGGATGAATGCAGCCCGAGAAAGTCTCCAAATCAATTGCTGAACTATGAAGATACCTGTGCAACAAAATGCACAGAAAGTGCGGCATGAGTACATATACATATATGTACCCAGTGAGTATCCCGCTTAACCTCAAAGAAGTAGTGACGAGAGGTCGACTTGACACTCACTAAGGTCCAACAATATAAATAGGACAGAATATGCTGAAAGCAGTAGACATGTGAAGGCAGTTAAGCAGCAAATATATATAAGGCACTATAATCCAAATAAATTATGAAAATAAGTAAATAAGCAATTTCCTTTTTTTTAAATCCGCCGTGGCGTACAGCCCCCTCCCATAAATGTATCTTTGAATCCGCCGTGGCGTACGACCCGCTCCCATAAATGTATACGAATACCTCTCAAATCCGCCGTGGCATACGACCCGATCCCATATATATTACAATTACTTTTCAACTCCGCCGTTGCGTACGACCCGATCCCATATATATTACAATTACTTTTCAACTCCGCCGTTGCGTACGACCCGATCCCATATATATTACAAATACTTTTCAGATCCGCCGTGGCGTACGACCCGATCCCATATATATTACAAATACTTTTCAGCTCAGCCGTGGCGTACGACCCGATCCCATATATATTACAAATACTTTTCAGCTCCACCGTGGCGTACGACCCGATCCCATATATATTACAAATACTTTTCAGCTCCGCCTTGGCGTACGGTCCGATCCCATATATTTTACAAATATAAGAGTGGGGGAAAAACACACATCGCTTGCAGAATGTAAATTTCAAAGCGGTCACATGCACACACAATATTCTTTCCTTTTCATAATACTTTCCATAAACAGTTTCTTTCATATTACTTCCCGTAAAACAATCCCTTTCATATTATTTTTCGAAAAACAATTCTTTTCATTTTATTTTCCGTAAAATAATTCCTTTCATTTTATTTTAAATTCGATAAATCTCAGAGAAACAAAACTACACATAGCAGGATTTCATAACATACAGTTCATCACAAGAAGAACACAAGGCATGATGGGGGGCCTAACTACCCGGACATAACAATAATAGCCGCTACGTATGGACTCTCGTCACTTGGTGCATACGTAACCCCCACAAACAGTTACACACAGCATGTAGAACACCTACGGGGATAGTTCCCTCTTACAAGGTTAGAAAGGAGACTCACCTCGCTCCGAAGATTCATCACCGGCTTCCAAGCCTCTACGACGACTGAAAATTGATGCGCACGCTCCCAAACTATCCAAATAACGATAATTCAATGAAAATATACTCAATAGATCATAACCAATTCAAATTACAAAGTTCCTCAGCCCGGCTCAATGAAATGACCAAAATGCCCTCCGTCCTACGTGCCCGGACCTCGAAATTTCTTGAAGAAAATCTCTACCCGAAGCTTTACTAATTCAATTGCACATTTTACTCGATTATTCATGCTCAATTCGTGGCTAAAATCCAAATTTCCAAATTTATAGGTTTTCTTCAAAATACTAATTTTTTCCACAAATTTTTCATGTTTAATCCCATGTATAAACCTTGAATTAACTTGTAAATGAGAAGGAATCACTTACCTCTTGATTCTTGATGAAAATCACCCTTTGAAATCCTCCAAAATTGCCCCAACCAAGTGAAGGAATTGATGAAATGGCCAAAATCCCGTTTTTTAAACATTCTGCCTAGGTATTTACTCAGTGCGATCGCGGAAAATTCTTTGCGATCACGGAGTACAATTTTTCCAGCCCAAAATTTGCTCATTGCGATCGCGGAGAACAAATGCCAAGCCTTCCGGACAGCCTCTAGTAGAATAGTCATAACATTTTTTACAAAAATCCAAAATCCAAATGGTTTAATGTTCTAAAAACAAGACTTCAAGATCTATAACTTTAATTTGTTGGTCATCTCCTAAATCCTTTTATATTTCGAGATATAAGCTGCCAAAGGCAGCCCTGTGCAACACATATTTCTTCTTCATCTTCCCGGACACTCTGTAGTGTAATAGACATATCGTTTTGGTACACAACTCCAAATGCTAAATGGTTTACAATTCTAGAAACGAAACACGTAGGGCTACAAATTTCATTTTTACATCACCTAAAAATGCTTTATAGATTGTGAGATATGAGCCTTCGAAGTCGAGTCAGTGCAGCAGAGCATTTATTCTATGCGATCGCACAAGCTTGCCTGCGATCACACAAGCCTTTTTCCAGCTCCCTCCAAATCCTTCTCCGCGATCGCACCACTGAGGCCGCGATCGCACAGACCAAAAATCACCCCTCCCATTTTCTCCTCCGCGACCGCACTACAAGGGATGCGATCGCACAACACACCAGAACATCAGATGACAGCAGCAACAAAGTAGAGAAAAATGGCCCGAAACCACCCCGAAACACACCTGAGACCCCCGGGACCCTGTTCAATCTCACAACTCAGTCCCACAACATCCCACGAACTTGTTCGACGCTTCAAATCACATCGAACAACGCCAATTCAACTTTATGAACTTTGAAAATTCCAACTTCCACATTTGATGCCGAAACCTATCAAACCACGTCCGATTGACCTCAAATTTTGCAGGCAAGTCATATTCGACATTACGGACCTGCTCCAAATTCCGGAATCAGATTCCGACCCGGATATCAAAATTTCCATTTCTGGTCGAATTCTTCAAAAACCTTCAGTTTTCTATCTTTAGCCAAATGACCTTAAATTGACTTCCAGATATCCGAATTCACTTCCGATCGCGCTCCCAACTCCAGATTCACCATACAGAGCTATTCCCAGACTCAGAATCCCAACGGGCATCAATATAATTGAAATGTACTTCAAGTCAAACTTAGAAAATTTCCTTAGAATACTGACTTTCCACAATATACGCTGAACTGCCCCGGGTTATCCAAAACCCGTTATGGACATACGCCCAAGTCCAAAATCATTATACGAACCTTTTGGAACCCGCGGATCTTGATTCCGAGGTCGTTTACTCAAAATTCCAGTTTTACTCGATTTCTTCAACTTAAGACTTCTGAAATGACAATCTTCCTTTAAATTCAACTCCGATCTTCCTGAATTTCAATTCCGACCATACGCACAAGTCAATATACCTGTAATGAAGCTGTTCGTGAATCCCAACTGCTGAACGACACGCTGGATCTCAAAACGACTGGTCGAGTCATTTTAGGGCGGATCACCCTTGCTGGCTCTGTGTTCTTATCGGACCTAGCTCTGTCTGCTACCCTTCTTTGGTCCATTCTTAGTTTGGTTCAGGGCTCGTTGGACCTCATGGTGCTCCTTTGACTTTCGATATAAGGCTGATACCTTTTTGTCCACGACTCTGGCTTTCTCTCTGGGAGCTTCGACTCTATTTTCCTGGCGAGGTTTCCGAGTATTCTCATGATGGAAGGGTCGGTCACCGATCTTTTATTCCCTAACTTTTCTGATACTGTCCATATTCGGGAGGCTGTTGCTGGTGCGTCCGGAATTCTCTGACGGTTTTGCAACTAAACAATCGCTTCTTGTTGTGCCTGGAGAATTCCGAAGATCATTTGGAGATCGTCTTACGCGTTCTTTTGAACGATGGTTCCCTTCCCCTTTCGCTGGCCTTTTTGATGCGCGCTCCAGTTGGAGCGAAGAACGACGTCGTTGTGTTGTCCGCTGCTCGAGTCTGTGCTCTTGGGGGTTGGATCCGTTGTGTTGTCGGAGTTTGATGGCGGTATGCTGGCATTCGGGATGCTTACATAGTTCCCTCCAATTCCCACAAATCTACTATCTTCGTATGTGAAAAGACGTGAAAGGCAACTTGCGTATTTTAAACGAACTAGCACTAAAAACAATCACTATTATTTCTAGCCCCACGGTGGGCGCCAAACTATTTACCATGAAAATGGTAATTACAATTATATTTAGTTAAGTGGTTCTAAAAATACGTGATTTGTCTTAATACCAGTTATTGAACAATTATATCTAAGTGCATTAAGACAGAAAGTAACGAAAGCAGTTAGAAGGCTAGTGAAAAGAAAACCGGAGCGCCTTAGGTCGAAGGTTCGATATAGACCTCGAGGGTTTATGAGACTGAGGTTCGGGCCTGGGTCGAAAGATCAATGGAGCTATAACAGATTTGTGTGCCTTAGGACACACTATTTATGATCAATGATAAGCTATAAACGAAGAACAAGTAATGGGAAATAGTAAATGTGAGTAAATGAGCTAGTAAATAGAGAGAGAGAATGTTCTTGTGCCTTGTATTCAATATTGTGTTTACAAAATAACAAGGGTTCACTTTATATAGCAGGGAGGGTCCCAACATAGTACATCAACATTTATTACAAAGATTTTGATTGATTCAACTAGTTAATGCCCAAGTACAGAGCCGCACTTCTTTGTAGGGTTGCCTGCCTCGATCTTTGTGTCATTCCTTGCGTCGAATCCAGGTCTATGTCCTCTTGGATCGAGGGTACGCGAGGCTTCGAGATCAGACTCGGAGCCGCACTCGAGACATCATATGAATAAGCCACAGAATATAAACATAAAATTGGCCCCTCCAAGTTTAGCCGTACATAGAGTTACTACTTGCCCTTACTGTATTGTGATTTTTCGGATTTGGGTTGTGTTCCCATCCATCCTTTGGAGTATTATTTTGGTGTACCTTTGTTGTTTGCTGTTTTTTCCTTCCTTATTGTAGTTGTTACGTTGTTAGCCAAATTGTGTAGATATTAGAAAGATGTTATGTTTCCGTTATTTCTGTACTTATGCATGTTTAGTTATTAGACCAGTAGGTGTCTTGACTAGTCCTCGTCACTACTTCACCGAGATTAGTCTTGATACTTACTGGGCACTGCTGTGGTGTGCTCATTCTACACTTCTGCACATTTTTGTGCAGATCCAGGTATTGATCGTTAGATGTGCATATCCTTGCAGATGAGACTCAAGGTAAACCTGTCGCTGCGTTCGCAAGCTTCGGAGTCACCTTCTTACAATGTTTCAACTGTTTTACTCATTTCCAAACAATTGTGTTTAGAAGTGTAGTTTACTCTGTAGAGCTTATGACTTGTACTACCGGATTTTGGGAAATTGTAAATTCTGTGAAGATTTCTATATCGAGACAGTTAGATTTCCTTTATAATTGTTGTTATTCAGTAAATGTTAGGCTTACCTAGTCCCTAAGACTAGGTGCCATCACGATACCCAACGGAGGGAAATTTGGGTCGTGACATTTAGGTATCATTGGCTATTATTATTGTTGAAATGTGTAAGAAACAAAATTATTATGAAAAATTGGGTATTTTATGTATTAAATGGAAAACCATTATGTTAGAGATTGGCCTAGACCCACCTCAGCTACAGAGATTCAGAGCTTCTTGGGCTTAGCAGGTTATTATCGCCGGTTTGTGGAGGGCTTTTCATCTATTGCAGCCCCGACGACCAGGTTGACTTAGAAGGGTGCCCAGTTCAGGTGGTCAGACGAGTGTGAGGCGAGCTTTCAGAAGCTCAAGACAAACTTGACCACGAAACCAGTGTTAGTTTTACCCACAGGTTCAGGGCCATATACCGTATATTGTGATGCTTCACGGGTTGGAGTTGGTGTAGTGTTGATGCAGGATGGCTAGGTTATAACTTATGCTTCACGTCAGTTGAAGGTTCATGAGAATAACTATCTAGTTCATGATTTAGAGTTAGCAGCCATTGTCCATTCGTTGAAGATTTGGAGGCATTATTTGTATGGGGTGTCATGTGAGGTGTTCACAGATCATAAGAGTTTGCAGTATCTGTTCAAGCAGAAAGAGTTGAACATGAGGCAGAGAAGATGGTTAGAGCTATTGAAAGACTATGACATTACCATCTTATATCATCTGGGAAAGGCCAATTTGGTGGCCGATGCTTTGAGCCGGAAGTCAGTCAACATGGGTAGTCTTGCTTATATACCGGTCGGGGAGCAACCGCTTGCTTTAGATTTCAAGGCTTTAGCCAATCGATTCATGAGATTGGATATTTCTGAGGCTGGCAGTGTTTTAGCTTATACTGTGGCACGTTCTTCATTGTTTGATCGTATTCGAGACCGGTAGTATGATGATCGTCATTTATGTGTTCTTAGAGATACGGTATGGCACGGAGGTGCCAAGCATGTTACAGTTGATAATGATGGAGTCTTTAGGATGTAGGGCCATAATTGTGTGCCTGATGTTGATGGTATTCGTGAGTTGATATTGCAGGAGGCCCATAGTTCCCGGTATTCCATTCATCCGGGCACCGAAAAGATGTACCAGGATTTGCGGCAACATTATTGGTGGCGGAGGATGAAGAAAGATATTGCGGCATATGTAGCTTGATGCTTGAACTGTCAGCAGGTTAAGTACGAGCACCAGAGACCCGGTGGTTTGATGTAGAAGATTGAGCTTCCCGAGTGGAAGTGGGAGCGTGTTACCATGGATTTCATAGTTGGGCTCCCACAGACTCAGAGGATGTTTGATGCGGTGTGGTTCATTGTGGATAGGCTGACCAAGTCAGCGCACTTCATTCCCGTATCAGTTTCGTATTCTTCGGAGAAGTTGGCAAAGATCTACATCAGGGAGATTGTTCGCCTGCATGGTGTGCCCGTATCCATTATTTCTGACAGAGGTACTCAGTTTACCTCCCTTTTATGGAGAACATTTCAGCGTGAGTTGGGCACACAGGTTGATTTGAGCACAACGTTTCATCCTCAGACGGACGGACAGTCCGAGCGTACTATTCAGATCTTGGAGTATATGTTGCGAGCATGTGCCATTGACTTTGGAGGTTCATGGGATCAGTTCTTGCCCTTAGCTGAGTTTGCCTACAACAACAACTACCAGTCGAGCATTCAAGTGGCTCCTTATGAGGCATTGTATGGCAGGCGGTGTCGGTCGTCAGTTGGGTGGTTCGAGCCGGGAGAGGCTAGGTTGTTGGGGTAAGAGTTAGTCCAGGATGCCTTGGACAAGGTGAAGGTCATTCAGGATAGACTTCGTACAGCTCAATCCAGGCAAAAGAGTTATGCAGTCCGCAGAGTTTGTGATTTTGCATTTATGATAGGAGACCGGGTATTGTTTCGGGTGTCGCCCATGAAGGGTGTGATGAGGTTCGGGAAGAAGGCCAAGTTGAGCCCTAGGTACATTGGTCCATTTGATATTCTTGATAAGGTAGGAGAGGTGGCCTACAAACTTGCTTTACCACCGAGTTTATCAGCCGTGCATCCGGTGTTTCTTGTATCTATGCTTCGGAAGTATATTGCCGATCCATCTCATGTGCTAGACTTCAGCAGTGTCCAGTTGGACAAAGATTTGACTTATGAGGAGGAGCCGGTAGACATATTAGGCATGCAGGTTCGTCAGTTGAGATCGAAGAGTTATCCTTCGGTCCGTGTTCAGTGGAGAGGTCAGCCTGTTGAAGCAGCTACCTGGGAGTCCGAGTCCGATATGCGGAGCCGATATCCCCACCTTTTTCCCGATTCAGGTACCTTTCTATGTCCGTTCGAGGACGAACGTTTGTTTTAGAGGTGGATATTGTGATGACCCAAAAGGTCATCCCGTGTATTCTTAATTTATTCTGTGTTCCGAGGTCATTAGAACCTCCTTTTATCTCACCTCGATGTGCGTGCGCAGTTCGGGCGTGTAACCGGGAAGCCGTTATGTGGAAAACTGATAAAATGACAATTTTGTATTGGAAATTTTGATAAAGTTGACTTTGGTCAACATTTTTGGTAAATGGATCCGGACTCGTGATTTGATGGTCCCGGAGGGTCCGTAATATGGGACTTGGGCGTATGCCCGGAATCAAATTCCGAGGTCCCAAGTCCGAGAAATGAATTTTTAAAAGAAATTGTTTTCTGAAAAATATAATCGTTTTTGAAAGTGAAATGTTATGTGAAACCTGTGGTATCGGTCCCGTATTATGGTTCCGGAGCCCGGTACATGTTCAATATGATTTTTATGTGTTGTCTGTAAAGGTTGGTAAGAAAAGGAATCCATTTGACGTGATTCAGACCTAAAGTGCAAAAATTGATGTTTAAAGAAGTTTTGGCGAAATTTCATTAACTTTGAGGTTTAATTCAATGTTTATGATGTTATTTTGGTGATTTGATTACACGAATAAGTCCGTATGATGTTTTCGAGGTTGTGTGCACATTTGGTTTGGAGTTCCGAGGGATCGGGTGAGTTTTGGGTAGGTCCCAGGATGTTTTTAAGCTTAAAATAGGGCTGTTGCAGGTTTAGAGAAGTACATATCTCTGAACCCGCCAGTGCGGTCCGCGGTCGTCTTTGTGCGATCCGCCGAAGGGCCTTCGCGGCCGCGGTCCTTTTTGTGCGGGCCGCGATTGGGGCTTGAGGGGGGCCGCGGTGGGGGCCTGTCGCACCCACTTTTTCCCTTAAGCAGAGATCGGGTTTATGACATTCTGACAACTCCTTTTAAAGGAAGAGGGCTAAAAGAAGAGTCGCCACCTAACAATTTTTAAGGTGCGTTAGGGAACCTAGAGTGATTAACTCATGAGACTAGTTTGCATTACCAGAGATTGGGTAAGGGCTTGAAATTATCCCAAGGGGAAGGTATTAGGCACCCCTCAGATCCACAATTGTGGTTCCCGGCCAAATGGTTTTCGTGAATTTGTACAATAAGCAATAGCACGTAATGGCTCAAATAAGAGGGTATTTCAAATAAGCATTGGAGTTATTAACTTTTGAAAGAACTAATAAAACATTTGAGAGAAAGACATCCTAGGTTTGAAACAATATGGATCACATCAATGCAATACCTGATAGACACTCCTCAGAGAGGGGCTACACGTGGTATTAGCGCACCGGTCATCATATCCATATTATACCCTTTCCCACCCCGTGAAGGTAATTAAAGTGTGTGTTGGTCACGAACTCTATTGCGTGCTATTACCCGTCCCATCCTATCAGTCCCGGAGGAGGCTAGGACTACTATCCTAAAGGAGGTGCTAGGCTGACCCCTAAGTTTAAAGGACAAAATTCTAAGCGACAAGCAAAGACAATTAGGACTGCAAATATGGGGAAAAACAAATAGGAGCAGATATGAGGCTCAAGTATTCCTCCACAGATTATGCACATAATTAGCACGCCTCAAACACAAGTAAGGCCTTTCTAACTTCAGGACCTAAGGCATGATGTCTAGGCGAGAATGCAATAACGAGGCCGTTTTATTACTGATTTTTAGAGAAGGAATTGTACCAGTTTCTAAATACTGATTTTAACCTGTTGTTAGTCAAAAAGTATGCATAAAGAGATCTACTTTAAGTTTTAACAAGTTTAATACCTAAGGCTTGCCTAGGCGTACCAAAATTGCTCAAGTTATACTGTTCTAAGTGTCTAGTTTTTAGAAAATAGTTGTTAAGCAGGGGTAAGTCTGTTTTAATATTTAACTAGGCTAAGGGGTGGGTGTTAAGCGAATATGAATGCAATCCTAACAGGGCATGGTATCTAATGGAAAGAAGGTGCAGGATGATTCAAGACCTATACATGATGTTCTAAATACATAAGTGTTTCAACGTCAGAACGTGTTTTAGAAGGATCTATTTATTTAAACATTTGATTTAAAGTTGAATGCAGCAGTTCCACAGATAACCAATTCTTTGTTAGTTTGCTGAGCCTAATACATGATTTTCTAGGTGTTCGTAGCAATGTATACAGTGATGCAAAGTATGTTCTAACACATGATTTTGGCATGAATGACATGAACATGCTGAAAACAATATCCTAAGGAACATGATTGCTAATGCAAGATTGATGGTTGTTAATGTTATCATTTATCCTAGAAAAGCAGGATTTCTAAGGTGATGCAATTATGGCAGATAAGAATGTTGAAGCAGTAATATTGTGATAGCCACTTCTATAAACAGGATTTCTATATGTAATGGAATGCTGAGTGCAGTAAACCTGGGCAACATGATATGTATGGCATGCTTATTGTGCCTAGACATGATTACTATTGCACACACAAGGAAAGTAAATCCTATAGGCATGATCTCTACCCGTGCCTATACTAAGTATGCATACCCCACCCATTTCACTATCCAACCCCAGAATCGTTTATACAATCAGTTATTATAGTCCAGTGGACACAAATTACATAAGTAAATAAGAAAATTAAGAAGTTACACTATAGGGAGCCTACCAATAGGCCCAAGTCTCCAGGTCCTTAATGCCATATGCCATATCCTTTCAAAACCCGGGTGTGTCAGAGTTTCTAAGGACCTCGGAGGATCCCAGGCAGTGCTCACACCTAGGTACCCTAGCCAAGAAAGAGTAAGTGCAGTGTGGGAATGCCAACCTTGTGTGTCAGAGTTCAGAGGGTACTCAAAGGGTCCCCAAAGCAGTGCTCACACAAAGGGGCTGAACTTAAGAAACTATGAGTATAGTGAGATGTTGTCATAGTTTAGGAAGTTTAAGTAAAACAGTGTTGAAAAAAAACATTTTTAAGAGAGGAAGGACTTTAGTAAATATCAACAAAGGTTCAATTGACGAAAAATAGTTTACCAACTCCAAACAAAACAAAGCCAGCACCACATAAAGGAGCCAGGGTGGCCCAGTAGTCACAAACAAATGTGAGAGGTTTGAGGGACAAATACACAACCTGTGAAGCAGGCAGGTTCACATGTAGACACACAATCCAAGGGTTACTAAGGATTCGGGGGAGGTCAGGGATATGACTAAGTGTCAAGTTAGAGCAACATATCAACCAAAACACTGACATCATGATTGAATTTAATATGTTGATCATAGGCATGGAGATGCATATAAAGAATAGAGGCAGAGTGCAGAGAGACACATTGATCATTCAAAGTAAAGTGAAAATAGACATGTAAAAGAGATTCAGAATTCTAAGCGCATGTTGAACAACAAAACCACAAGTAGAAACATATAAGAAATACAAGGAACTGAACCATTAATAGAAACATATTGGTTTGCTGGCTGAAGCTTAGATTAGGACATACTAGTATGATGAAGAAAGCAGTAATGCAAGCAAAGATAGGAGATGCACAATAGTCAGACTTGGCTTACAGCCGGCTCACATAAAGTAATAGCAAGTAGCACAGAAGAGAGGGTGAAGAGAGTATAGAATCTTTTTCTTTTATAAAAAAGAGTGCACATATCAGTTTTTGTATCTATGTCTGTGTGATGAATGAGTAGAGTGTATATATAGTTCTTAAAACGAGTACAGAGTAACATAACTATAGAAATAGGACCAATTAAAATCAATCAGAGGTCTGGACTCCCTTCAATCAAGGACTCATGATTCAAGCGAGTGTAAATTGTATCAAAATAAGGAAAGAATCACTTAGAAAGCTCTTTATACCATAATATGAGTAGTAAAGAATGTGGCATGTAATAAGGTTAAGTACATAGTATCTCAAGCAAGGAAAATATATACTGAGTGCATTTATATGGTAAAAAGCATAAGTCAATTCTGAAAATTAGTCAAAGAATCACGGATGGGACTAAAATCACAAGGAGTCATTCTTAACTAAGGAAAGTATCTCATATGATTGGAATACCACACAAGAAAATAATCTCAGTATACAGAATAAACAATTGGTCTAGGTTCAGAAAATCATAGTTAAAATCGATTAAACAATATAATTAATCAAATAAGGTAAGTGAATAACTCACGTGTTAAAATCAGTAGTGTATCACCTTAAGGGATTGTGAAGGATACTAATCTGAGGGAATCAAGGATTCAAATAAGGCCAGTATAAGCTAAGGAAAAATAACACGAATTAAATAGAAAATGTTCAAGAACTCTGAAACCCTAGAAATCTCAGTAGAGTAAAATCATACAAGCTAAGGATTCATGTGTATTATAGGGTAAACATGGAGGCACGCATAGAGAGTAAGAAAGTCAGAAACATATACGAACATCACAGGGTAAAAACTTCAGAGAATCATAAAGCACATATGCAAACTTGTACCCAGAGACCCAAGGTGAAAGATTAAGGTTTTCACAACTCAGAAAAAAAGAGAGAGACTCCAATAAAACATTAAACACAATGGAAATCTTAAGAGAATACTGGAAAATCGTATGAAAACCATTTAAAAGAAAGGGTTATGAAACCCTAGTTTGAAGATGAAAGACCGTTTAAAATAAGAAGATTTTCGAAAGAAACATGTAAAATGCTTCATAGCATATACAAATCTAAGGCAGATCTAGAAGAAATCGGAAAGATATCAGGAGTTAGGGTTTCATGGAACCCAGAGAAACAAGAAAAACCTTAAAGATGTCGCCAGAGTTAGCCGGGAAAGTAGTAGCTCTTACTCAGACGGCCGGAGATGGTCGGAAAGTGGCATGAGGGACCATGAGAGGTGAGCGAACCGCTCCAGGTTCGCCTGAGGGCCTTAGGGTGCCATCAGACTGGTGTAAGGCGAACAAATAGGGAAGGTTCTAGAGAGAACCAGATAGAACCAGAGAAGAATAGAGAGAGAATGAGAGATGGAAAATAAGGGGTCGGATGGGGGGGGGGGTGGTGGTAATTGGGTTTAATATAAGTAACAAATATCTGGGCCGTTGATCTAATTTGATCAACGACTCAGACTGGCTTGGGGTTGGGCCGGGTATGGAATGGGTTTTGGGCTTGGTAGAGAATGGGTTAAAGGGTCAGGTGGGTTGGGTTTTAAAAGTGGCTAGAATTTAAATAAATGGCTAAAACGTTAAATACCCAATTAAAATAGATAAATAATTAATAAAATAGCTAATAATTGTATATAAAATGTAATTGAGGTTAAATAAATACAATTAAGGTAATTAGCTAATATAAAAAATATAAAACGGCTAACTAGTGATTAAAATTGTATAAAATATACGATTAGGCTATAATTATAAAATTGCAATAATTATAATTAAATAATGCCAAAATTGGCTCATTTATGAAAGAATTAAATCCTGACATGACTAGAATGGTATATTGAGCTAAGAAATAATTTGAAATTATTTGTAATGCGATTTATGAATAATTATTGAATATAAAACACTAAATAAATAGAAAAATAAATTGGTAAAATTATGAAAAAATGCCAATTATTATGAAAAGTGATTTTGAGGTATATATGCAAGTTTGAAAATAATTTGAGGAAAAATTAGGTATTAACAGGGCTTGAGGAGGATATATTTAAACGGCATTTCCAGTTATTTTTCTTTTTTCAAAATCCTAAAAACATAAGAGGCGATTTTCCAAACACACCTTCTTCTCCAAAACATTAGTAAGTGATTTCTAACTCATTTTCTTTACTCCTTAACTTATTTGACAAGATTTCATCCTAGAATCTAGGGTTTTCATGGTGCAATTGGGAATTTTGGGTAAAACCTAAGAATATTGAAATATGGGGATTTAGACCTCAAATTGAGGTCGGATTCTAAAACTATTTATATATACGGGCTCGGGGGTGAATGGGTAATCGAGTTTTGGTCCAAATTTCGGGTTTGGACCGAGTGGGCCCGGGGTCGATTTTTGACTTTTTGGGGAAAACTTTAGAAAACTCATTTCCATGCATTAGAATTGATTTATTTAGCATTTATTGATATAATTAAGTAACTTGTGGCTAGATATGAGCGAGTTGGTGGTGGAATCAAGAGGTAAAGCGGTAGTTGAGGCTTGAATTGTGTTCGTGGCATCGAGGTAAGTGTTTGGCCTAACCTTAGCTTGAGGGAATATGTGTTGAGTATTATTTTCTACGTGCTTATTCCATGTCCAATGTATAGGTGAGGTGACAAGTATCTATATGTTGTGGTCAACCATGCCCGTGAGTCGAAGATGAGTAATTATGTGATTTTCATTGATCTTTACTGTGTTTATGGATTTGATATCATTTTGTAGTTATTCATTTGTTGGAAATTCTCAGTTGTGAGTACTGTTGATGTAAAGACCCGTAAAATTCTATGTCTAAAATAATGCCCGAATGGGTCCCTGTGTTGTTATAACTGTAGAAATTCTTAAAACGGACCTATTTTGAGTAAAAAGTACCCCGAAACTTGAAAGATAAAAATTTCCAGAATTTTGCTGTTATGCGACGCACTATGCGATCACATAACCTGTATGCGGATCACATAATGGTCGCATACATGGCCAGGCTTCTGTCCAAATTGAGGACAACTATGCGGCCCAGAATGCGATCGCATTTTGGGTATGCGGACCGCATAGTTGTCGCATTCTTGCCCCATGGTTTTTGCGAGGGAGGTTATGCGATGCACTATGCGATCGCATAACAGGTATGCGGACCGCATAGTGGTCGCATACATGGGCAGTCTGTTTTCCAATTTTGGCCTATCTGAGGGCCATTTCTGCGACAGGAATGCGGACCGCATAGAAGGAATGCGATCGCATTCCTTACCGCATTCCGTGTAGGGGATCCTAATTTCTAATTTTTAAAACCCGACCCTATGTTTAATGAAACACCTCTCCCCTTCATTTTTAACGATTTTTTGAAAAAAATAGAGAGATGGGAGAGAGGGTTTTTGAGAGAGAAAGCTCCGTCTTCATCAATTTGATTTTCCAAAATCACTTAGGCTTGGGAATTTCGAGTAATCTTCTTCATCCTAACATGTAAGTCCCCACTCCATTTCCCTTAAATTTTCAGATTTTTGGTTGATAGTAGAGCTCCTCTAAATGGGTTCTTGAAGATAAATGTGAAGGACCTTGCATGCACGTTCATTTATTGTCACAATCTAGTAAAGGGAAGTGGGTTAGAGTAAATATTCACAAAGAGGGGGATGGTAATCTGAGGGGTCACATAGCATTCGATAAAATGCCTAAGCGAGTTTGAATTGTGTTCATGATTCCCAATTCTAAGATGAATGTGCTACATTATGAATTAGATTGACATTGCTTGACGGTCCTGTGATTTGGGAATAGGAATTAGAAGGGAATTTCGACTCCAGGTATGCATGTCTAACTTTAACCTTTGTTGAATCCTCTTGTTGGTGTCCGAGCATACGGTATGTGTACCTTGTTTGAGAATATGTGAATTGACTGTCCAATTGTGTTGAGGCGATACTTCACTCCCTGAATTTCTTGTTGACTACTATGCTAATTAAGATTGTGAAAAGTGGTATGATGTGTTTACCTTACTATGTGCAAAGTTCGTTAAATGCTTGAGGGTATCAATATGAAAGTATGTGTTAATAAATGAAAAAATGTTAATGTGCCCAAGTGTGGGAATATATCTACTGGCTAAAAACCGTGCGTGGTAAGTGATGAAAAAGGGTATTGTGAATTGATGAAATTGAGTCGAACGATTATGGAAACACCGTGTACATGAATTACTTCTTGGTGAGAATCATTGTGCCTTGAGTCCACATAGCGAATTGTTGATATGAACTTGTGTTCCTTGTAATGAAGATCCTTGTGATTTAATTGTTGGTGATTGTGGTTATGAAATGTGATTGTCCGGTGGGATCGGGTTGTATGCCGCAACAGAATGTAACAAGGTTGAAATGTGTTTGTCCGAAGGGATCAGGTTGCACACCGCAACACGAGGTAATAGGGGAGGAGAGGTAATAAGGTGTACGAGGTAATAAGGGTGGACGAGGTAATAAGGGTGGAATGTGGTTGTGTTGAAATGAGAATTTGTGAAACTCTTGATTGTGGTTGTTTCTGTTTCTGTGCAATGCTTGTTGGTTCCATTAACTGTCGCTTATCTCCGTATTGCTTGATTGTACCTAGGGTAAAGTTTGTTCATACATACTAGTACTATTCCACGGTACTAACGTCCCTTTTGCCGGGGGCGCTACATCTTTTATATGGATGTAGGTGGTTCCATAGCAGGTAGCTCAGACCGCTGTTAGTGGTGCCTCCTCTTCATCTCTTCAGCAGCTTTGGTGAGCCCCTCTTCTTCTCGGGGCCGCGTGTGGATTATACTATCCTCTTTTGCTTACGTTGTAAAGGTATTGTAATGACCAGATCGTTTGTTTTACGTTATCGGACCCCGTTCCCCTGTTTAAGTCTTCTCATAGTGGCTTCTTGTGATTTGTGACTTGTGGGGACTGGTGGTTCAAGATTTGGAAGTGGTTTGAGCAATTTAGGAACACTTGATTCCTTAAGGTTGGCTTATTTGGCCAAGTTTGACTTCGTTCAACATTTTGAGAAAACGACCTCGGAATCGAGTTCCGACAGTGTCAGTAGCTTCGTATGATGATTTCGGACTTGAGCGTATGTTCGGAATGGGTTTTTGATAACCCGGGAGCATTTCGGCGCCCGATATAGAAATAAGGATTTTCTTAAATTTAAAATTTGGCTTGGAACGTAATTTTATGATATCGAGGTCCGAATGAAATTTCGAGACCGAGAATAGCTCCGTTATGTCATTTATGACTTGTCTGCAAAATTTGAAGTCATTCCGAGTAGTATAGGGTGGTTCGGCGAATTGAAATGAATTCCAGAACCTTAAGTTCAAAGTGTTGATTCAATTTGGTTTTGGGGTCAAATTCTGAGTTTCGCTGTTGTTTTTCACGATCCGGAAGTCTGAGCGAGTCCGTATCATGAATACAGACTTGCTGGTGCCTTTGGACAGGGTCCCGAGGGGCTTGGGTGAGTTTTGGACCCCCGGGAGTTAAGTTCGAAAAACCAGATTTTTGCTGTCTGGTTTCCTTCTTCGCGATCGCAGGAGATGGGCCGCATTTGCGCAGAAGGAATTGGGCTGGGCTGCTGAATGCTCTCCGCGTTCACAGGAATCTCTCCGTGATCGCGAAAGGTCGGGCCCCTGACCTTTGCGATCGCATCCCTGTCTCCGCGTTCGCAATGGTTTGGATCCCTGGCCTTCGCGATCGCAGCCTCGCCTCCGCGTTCGCGTAGCGGTGGGACAGGACCAGGCCTGTTTGCTCTTCGCGATCGCAGAATACCCTCCGCATTCGTAGAGGTCTGGCCAGTTGGCCTTCGCGATTGCAGGTCCCTTTCCGCGTTCGCATAGAAGGGCCTCAGGGCCAGGGCCATTTGGCCTTCGCGATCGCGGGCCCCTGGTCGCGATCGCAGTGAAGGGGGGATCTAGGCAGTTAATTTATATACGGGATTTAAGTCTCATTCCCCATTATCATCTTATTCCTTGAGATAATTGAGAGCTTCCAAGAAGGCCATTCCAGCTAGTACTTGAGGTAAGTAAATTTCTTATTAACACCGAGTTTAAACATCAATTTCTAGTTAAATTCTCTACTAAATTATCAAAAATCATGAAATTGGGTAGTAATTTTAGGGCTCTTGGGGATTTTGTGATTTTCCGTTTAAGGCCATGAATTCAAGTAGAAATCACATATTAATGATCCTTAGGCTATGGGTGAATGATTCCTTCGAGAATTTTCGGAATTCGAGCGTGCGGGCCCGGGGTTGAAATTTAGAAATTCTTCAAGAATGTGAATTTTGGGATAAATGAGGTAATCCCTTTTCTTTGAACATTAATTGATGTAATTATACTATATTTGGCTAGTTGTGAGCCCTCGAGAGTAGAGTTCGGAGTTCCGGGCGCATCATTGATCCGAGGGGTAGATTCGACACGAGGTGAGTCTCCTTTCTAACCTTGTAAGAGGGAATTGTCCCCACAGGTGATGTATATGCTATGTGCAATTTTTTTGGGGGCTACGTACGCACCAAGTGACGAGAGTCCGTACGTGGAAGCTATCATTGTTATGTCCGGGTAGTTAGGCCCACATAATGCCTTATATGCTTTCCTTGAAATGCCTTATATGCTTTCCTTGAAATGCTTTATATGCTTTCCTTGAAATGCCTTATTTGCTTCCTTGTAACACCGTAGGTACTATGAGATCATGTTATGTACAATATTGTTTCTCTGAGGCTTTATGGAAATTGTGGAATTGAAAGGAATTGGTTATGGAAAGAAACTGTACAATATTCTTCCGCGAGCGATGTGTGATTTCCCCCACTCTCATGGTAGCGGGCCGTACGCCACGGCGGATTGAAAGGTGCACTTTTGGGACGGGCCGATCGATCCTCGGCAGTGCACAGAGATGATATAATTGAGAATGCACTTTTGGTACGGGCCGTTCGATCCTCGGCAGTGCATGGACAAAGTTGTACTATGTTATGATATGGTTACGTTGAAGGACGCACTTATGGTTCGGGCCGTTCGATCCTCGGAAGTGCGCAGACATGACTATGGTAAGCATGCACTTTTGGGACGGGTCGGTTGATCCTTGGCAGTGCATAGCTATTTTTCCTTATGACTCAAGCCGGTTGTCTTATTTCTGTGTGCGTATGAGTATTTGGCATTGTTTTATGGATATTGACTTGTATTAGATATTTGGGGGAAAGAAAGTGGCCATTTTTTTGTTCCAGTATTTTTCTTGGATTTCTGTGCTTTATACATAATTGTTACTCACTCTCTTACATGTCTACTGCTTTTTTTTATCATGGTTATATCATACTGTTGGACCTTAGTGGGTATCAAGTCGACTTCTCGTCACTACTTCTTCGAGATTAGACGGGATACTCACTGGGTACATATTTATTTAATATGTACTCATGCTGCACTTTTGTACTTAACTGTACAGGTTCTGAGGTTGGTGCATCTGGTTATCAGACCGGATCTAGAAAGTGACCGTAGCGGACTCGACTTCACGGTGAGCTGCTTCCTCTGGCGATCCCCAGCAGCACCATGGAGTTTCATTTACTTTTGTTTCTCGTCTATTCATGCAGATAACGAGATTGTATATATTATTATCCTTTGTATATTCTGTTAGTATGCCCATGACACTCGTGACACTAGTTCTTGGCACACACGTAGCGTTTATTTTGGGTTCTGGGCTGTATATTCATGTATATGTGTATCTTTTGGCCCACGCATCGTTACCACTTTACTACTTATTACCGGGTTATCACTTTTGGATATCATGCTTAAATCTGTTTAAATTTGTAAATATTGGAATATGTAAGCAATTGGAAAGGGGTAACACTTAGTGAAATTTACGTTGGCTTGCCTAACCCCGTCGTTGGGCGCCATCACGACCTGGATTAGGATTCTGGTTCGTGACAGGTATAGCCGGGGCCTTGTTGCCGGCAAGTTATGTAAAAATCATAAGAACTATTAGAGGCTCCGTAGACACAGTGAGGGTTGTATATGTATATGTGTATTTTGGGCGGTAGTCGTACTCACTCGTAATTGTGGATCGCAAATCAGAAATGTCGTATGTAACTTGTACATTTAGGTTTATCTATTGTTGAAAACTAAAAGAGGAAAGTGGAATTATGTTGTAAAAGGGTACTTTGAACCTAAATTGGTTAACTCATATGGAATAATGTACGTTATGAACACGGGGTCATACGTTGGGTAGGAAAGGCAATCCAGGTCCGCTTGACTGGGTCCATCCGGTTAGGCACCGGTCTCGTCACTCGGTTTTGTGGCGTGACAGTTGAGTAATTGTTCGGTTGAGGAATATGTTGGTAAGTTATATATCTGTGTAGGTTTGGTTATAGCTGTGTCCCTTGCTGGGACGGTAGTACTCTTGTTGATTATTCCTGTGCATTAAGTTTTCTTATTTTCCTGTCAGTTGTTGTTTCTATGTTTATTTATGCACGAGGGGACATTCTGTGCCGTGTTTATGTTTATTTATGCACTAGGGGACATTCCGTGCCGTGTGGTTGATATTTATGCACGAGGGTTCATTTCGTGCCGCGTTGTTGATATTTACGTACGAGGGGACATTCCGTGCCGTGTGATTGATATTTATGCACGAGGGGACATTCCGTGCCGTGTTGTTGATATTTATGCATGAGGGGACATTCTGTGCCATGTTATGTTTATTTACGCACGAGGGGACATTCCGTGCCTTGTTGATGATATTTATGCACGAGGGGACATTCCGTGCCATGTAATGTTTATTTACGCACGAGGGGACATTCCGCGCCTTGTTGATGATATTTATGCATGAGGAGACATTCCGTGCCGTGATTGTGATGTTTTATGCACGAGGGGACATTCCGTGCCGTGTTTATGATACTTTAGCACGAGGGGACATGCCGTGCCATTTCTTTTCACTTGTTTATTTTGTGTTGTTAATCCTCGTTGTTATTTTGATACTTGAACTACTGCCTCGTTATGTCATTTCAGTATTTTCTACCCCTTTTCCCCAACATGTTTTTCCCCCGATTGTTGTACTTAATTGCTTATTTCCTGCCGTTATTTCTGTTATATTTTATTTAAACTGCACAAGTGTTTATTAATTGTCTTGTCCTAGCCTTGTCACTACTTCGCCGAGGTTAGGCTCGACACTTACTCAGTATATGGGGTCGGTTGTACTGATGCTACACCTGCACTTCTTTATGTTGTGCATATTACGGTACCGAACCCAGTGGACACTGATCGAGGGAGTATCCTTCAGTCCACCGGAGACGCTGAGGTAGACATGCAGGCGTCCGCAGGCCTTGACGTCCCCTTCCTTATTCCATTGCATTTCTGATTTTTGTGTACTTCAGAAACATATGTATTTACTTCTTTCAGACTATTTTGTGTACTATTCTTAGACGGTCCGTGAGTTGTGACTCCAAATATACAGGTTGGCTTGTCACGACCCAAATTCCTACTCGANACACTTACCCAATTTTTAAATTTAAGGAGTCCTTTACTAAAAGTGAGGAAATGAAGCAAGTTGATTTAAAATAACCCAAAATCATTTGCCAGCATAAACGGAATTAGCAAAATACTAGCGAATCAACTACGGGGGCCAAGACCTAGTGTCACAAGCCCACAAGCGACTACTGGAATATACAAATAGACAAAATGAATGTACAACTATATGAAAGGGGGTAGACAGAAATATCCCAAAAATAATAGAAGCTCCACAGTGCCGCTACAGAACGCCAGGAAGAGCAGCTCACCGTGTAGTCAAATCCCGGTAGTACTCTCAGCGACGAACCCCTGAATGGTGACCAGGTGCAACAACCTCAGAACCTGTACAATTAAGTACAAAAGTGTAGCATGAGTACATATAAACAAATATGTACCCAGTGTGTATCCCTTCTAAACTCGAAGAAGTAGTGACGAGAGGTAGGCGTGTTACTCACTAGGGTCGTCATCAATAATATGATTTAATGAATCTAAACAGTAATAACATTTATGGAAAGCAAGTAGACATGAAGCATCAGTATATAAAGATAACGATCTTCCCGCAAGGGCCAAGTAACAATATTTATCAAAAATCACAAGTTTCTTTCTTACAGAACAATTTAATTGGTAAGAATAATAATAAGACTCTCAATCAAGCACATAACATATAATATGTCGAGGCGTACGGTCGAAGCGACGCAGAAATTTAAATGTGCACTGCCGAGGGTCGAGCGACACGAACCATAGATGCATCTATTACCCCGCTCGCGAATCGATCATGCGACGCGGTTGACATAAATATAAGGCTACCCCGCTCACGAATTATACATGCGACACGGGTGCTCGTAGACATACACAGAATTATCAGGAAATTCAGGAATTTATCATGGATTATTCTTAAATTCAGGGATTTAAACACTTAAACTTACACATGGCTTCCGAAATTCTCATGTTAATTTCAAGGGTAATAAGCAACCAGGAACACAAGTAAGGATACAGGTAAGGCACATAGAGGCATGCTTGTGAAGTCCTAAATTCTACCCGACACAACAGAGTAGTAGCTACGCACGGACTCTCGTCACCTTGCGCGTACGTAGCCCCTGCAAATAAGGACAACTCAATCATTTACATTTACCTATGGGGACAATTCCCTCTTACAAGGTTGGAAAGGAGACTCACCTCGCGTAGAATCAACTTCTCGGCCAAGAACACGCCCGAAACTACAAACTTTATACCCGAGGACTCAAAACTAGTCAAATGATATATAAATGTGTCAATGCATGCTCAAGGTATGGAAATTCTCCTACTTATTTAGTAAATTCACTATGCTTGAAGAAATCCCAAAATACACACCGGGCCCACATGCTCGGGTTCCGAAATTTTCGAAGATAACACTCACCCATGGCCTAAGGGTCATTAATATGTAATTTTTATATGATTTCATGGTAGAAAAGTGGTGAAGTTCCCTAAAGTTCATCAACCCTAGGTTTTCACTCTATCCCCTATGATTTCCATTATTTAGATGTAAATCTACCTATGTTTTGGTGTAATAATCTAACATTTTAGTAGAATTTACTTACCTCTTAGTAGCTAGGTTGTGGAGAGTTCTTCCCAAGCTTTCAAGTCTTCAATGGAGGTGTAAAATGGAAAGAATGAAGGAAATTCCGTGTTTAAGTGAAAGTGCACTGCCTGGCATACAGGAGTTCCGCACCTGCGGCTCGAGGACCGCACCTGCGGCCTCGCGCCTACGAGCTGGGGCTCGCACCTGCGGAGTTGGACGGGAAATACTGGGCCCGCACCTGCGGAATTAAATCCGCACCTGGGAGACTGAGACCGCAGGAGCGGTCCCGCACTTACGGCTGGGCAACCGCACCTGCGGTCACACTAGATCAGGTGCACCAGCTGTATTTTCAGCTGGATTTTGGCCTCGTGTGGTGTCCGGGAGGCACCTGGGCCCACCCGTGCCCCCGTCCAATTATACCAACAAGTATTAATCATAATACGGACTCGCTCGGGCCTTCAAAACACCCGAAACAACGCTAAATCTCAAAATCACCCCTAAAAACCCCTAGGATCAAACTTAAGAATTTCTAAGTTCTTGAATTGGGTTCCAATGCGCCTACCCGACCTATACTACTCGGAATGACACCAAACTTTGCAGGCAAGTCTTGAATGATATAACAGAACTATTCCCGATCTCAGAATTCCTTTCGGACCTCGATAACATAAAATCACGTTCCAAACCAAATTTCAAACTTAAGGAAACTCTATTTCGCTATCTGGCGTCGAAACGCTCCCGGGTCATCCAAAACCCATTCCGGACATACATACAAGTCCGAAATCATCATACGAAGCTACTGGAATCATCGAAACTCAATTCCGAGGTTATTTACTCAAAATGTTGACCGAAGTCAAACTTGGCTTTAAAAGCCAACCTTAAGGAACCAAGTGTTCCTATGCTATTCGAAACACTTCCAAATCCCAAACCACCCGTCCCCGCAAGTCACAAATCACGATAAGCCGCTACGAGAAGTATTATTTTGGGGATCGGGATCCGAATACGCAAAACAACCGGTCGGGTTGTTACATTCTCCACCTCTTAAACAAACGTTCGTCCTCGAACGGGTCTAGAATCATACCTGCAGTGCGGAATAAGTATGGGTATCTGCTCCGCATGTCCTCCTCGGACTCCCAAGTCGCCTCCTCGACCGGTTGGCCCCGCCACTAGAACTTTACAGCAGATTTTTTTTTTAGATTTCAACTGGTGGTCCTGTCTATCAACAATAGCAACTAGCTCCTCCTCGTAGCCTAACCTCTCATCCAACTGAATAGTACTGAAATCGACAACGTGAGAGAAATCGGCGTGGTATCTCCGGAGCATGGATACGTGGAATACCGTATGGACTCTCGATAAGCTGGGAGGTAAGGCAAGCTCATAAGAAACCTCACCAACTCACCTCAATACCTCAAAAGGACTTATGAATCTCGGGCTCAATTTTCCCTTCTTCCCGAATCTCATAATACCCTTTATCGGCGAAACCTGTAGCAGAATCTTATCTCCCTCCATAAATGACACATCACGTGCCCTCTGATCCGCGTAACTCTTCTATCTTGACTGTGCTGTGCGGAGCCTCTCCTGAATTAACTTCACCTTCTCTAAAGCATCTCTCACCAGGTCTACACCATATAACCTAGCCTCACTAGGCTCAAACCACCCGATAGGAGAACGACATCGCCGACCATATAAAGCCTCAAATGGAGCCATCTCGATGTTGGACTAATAACTATTATTGTAAGCAAACTCGGCCAAGGGAATGAACTGGTCCCACTGGCCTCCCAAGTCAAGCACACATGCTCTGAGCATGTCCTCCAATGTCTAAACGGACGCTCTGACTGACCATCAGTCTGTGGATGAAATGTTGTGCTGAGATCAACCTAAGTACCCATCTCTTTGTGAAATGCTCTCAAGAAGTGCGAGGTGAACTGAGGACCTCGATCAGATATAATGGACACCGGTACACCGTGCAACCGGAT
Source organism: Nicotiana undulata (assembly GCA_005239495.1). NCBI lineage: Eukaryota > Viridiplantae > Streptophyta > Magnoliopsida > Solanales > Solanaceae > Nicotiana > Nicotiana undulata. The sequence goes on along the minus strand of ML247280.1, from coordinate 16,897 downwards.
AATCTCTCAAATGTAGATCTGGGCTAGCCACTAAGAAGTATAAGTAGTGGCCACAGGAATGAAATGCGCCGATTTGGTCAACCTATCCACAATAACCCAAACTGCGTCAACCTTCCGCAATGTCCATGGCAACCCAACCACAAAGTCCATAGTGATGCGCTCCCACTTCCACTCAGGAATGGGCTTCTGCTAAAGTAGGCCCCCTGGCCTCTGGTGCTCATATTTAACCTGTTGGCAATTAAGACACCTAGCCACATGCTCCACAATGTCCCTTTTCATCCGTCTCCACCAGAAATGCTGCTTCAGATCACGATACATCTTCGTAGCACCAGGATGAACAGAATACCGAGAACTATGTTGCTCATCTAGAATCCTCTGCCTCAAGCCATCAACATTAGGAACACACAATCGACCCTGAAGTCTCAGAACACCATCCTTGCCAATAGTAACCTCCTTGGCACCACCCTGAACCACTGTCTCCCGTAGTTCTGCCAAACATGAATCATCATACTGTTGAGCCTTAATCTCCCCCAATAATGAAGACTGAGCTCCCACATAAGCTAGAACTCGACGAGACTCTGAAAGATCTAATCTCACCAAGCGATTGGCCAAGGACTGAATGTCTAGGGCTAGCAGTCTCTCCTTTGCTGCAATATAGGCCAAGCTACCTGTCGCGCCACCTTTCTTATCGCATGGGTTAGGTATGGAGAGATCGGGTTTATGACATTTGTAAAACTCCTTAAAGGAAAGGTTTTAAGGAAGAGTCGCTACCTAACGATTTTTATGGTGCGTTAGGGCACCTAGAGTTGATAACTCATGAACTAGTTTGCGTCACCAGAGATTGGTTAAGGGATTGAAATTATCCCAAGGGGAAGGTGTTAGGCACCCCTCAAGATCCACAACTGTGGGTCCCAGCCAATAAGTTTTGTGAATTTGGACGGTGAACAAGTAATAAGTAAGGTTCATATAAGAGGGGATTTCAAACAAGCTTAAAATCATTAAAAGTTTGGAGAAAGTATAAAATAAACATTTAAAAAGAAACTGTCATAGGTATAACTTAACACGGATCACTTCAATGCAATACTCGGTATGTCATACCTCGAAGAGGCGGCTATACGTGGTATTAGCGCACCAGTAATCATATCCGTATTCTACCCTCCCCACCCCGTAAAGGTTGTTTAAAAATGCGTGTGTTGGTTAGGAATGCTTATTGCGTGGCATTACCCGTCCCATTCTATAAGTCCTGGAAGGTGTTTAGGACTACTAATCCTACAAGGCAGGAACTAGGCTGAACCCTTAGGTTTAACTAGGCGTTCAAGTTCTGATAAATAAGAAGTCCTAAGGGCAGGATATCTAATGCACAAAGTATCATCCTAAAACATGGTTTCTATATGTCATGTTTATAAAAATGCATGAGCAATACATTATGGCAACTTTTGTTACTCGTTTAGTTATACTGGGAACATGGTGTCAGATGGCATGAATATAATAGATGTGTTGAAATGAAGAACCTAAACATGATTTTTAATGCATGGTATGCATTTCCTAAGCATGATACTATTGCACACATAGGGAAATAAAGCCTAAAGTCATGATTTCTACCCATATTACACAAAACATGCATATTTCCCTCCCATATTCACTATCCACCCCCAATCATTTGTTTACAAATTATTACAGACCATAGCAATGAATTATAGTAATTGCAAAGAGGAAAATAAGAAGTTATTCTATAGGGAGCCTTCAAACAGGCCCAACCTTCCAGCCTCACCCCTTTCGAGCTTCACAGCCTTACGTAGCCTAGGTGCAGCAAAGCTCCCAAAGGCCCTTGTGAGGGCCCTGGCCAATACCAGCACCCAGCAATTGCCAAAGTTGAGATAGGTGCAGTGCAGAATTACCTGCCTCAGTGTGTCAAAGTTTAGAGGGAACTCAAGGTCCCTAAGCAATGCTCACACTGAGGGGGTGGAACCTAAAGGTCTAAAAATAGTGTGAAATGTAGGAAGGAGTGGTTAAAAGAGTTTTCAAAACTGGGGGTTTGTCGTAAGACAGCAGAAGCACTAGTTACAATAGCTCAACAGTATAGGATTGCATACAAGGGCCATGGGGAAAGGGAACAGGTAGATCACATAATGCTAAAGGAGATACAGAGACTTATGAAAGCTCATTGAAGCATGACTACCCAAAATCATAAGATTCAGGGGATCAAGAAATGGTCAAGCTTAGACATAATACTAGACAGTAACAGGGGACAATTATAACAGGTAAGATAAACAACAGTTAGACGCATGTAGATCAAGAAGAGCACACAAAGTGCAAGGGATCAGGGGAATTAGAGAGTGGTAAAGTATAGGCATGACAATATACATCAATAGGATACATGCATAGCAAGTAGAAGTTAGGAATATGCAATAGTCATATCACAGACTTAGCATGTAAGTCAGAAGAGACAAGACATGGTAAAGTACTAAACAAAAGATTCAATTGCATGTTGAGCAGTAGAAGCATAAATAGAAGAAAATCAGGAAGATAATGAACTGAAACAATAATAATAAACACATTGATTGGAGACTTGAAGATTAATTAGGACATACCAGTAAGAGGGAAAAAGCAGGATGTAAAGAGCAAATTGGTAACACAATATTAGCCTTGGCTTACAACCAGCTAATAATAGGCAAGAGCAGAGGCAGTAGTAGAACAAAGAGAGAAGAGAAAGAGCACAAGAGAATGTAGAATAGTATTGATTGTCTGTGTTGTTGAAAAGCTAGAGCTTTTATAGTTGAAAAACGAGTAGCAAATATGGTAAGAATCACAATAGCATGGTAATCAAAGAACTCAGAATCAATCAGTCAGGAAATCAAGACACGGCTCCCTTAAGTCAAGGGATCTCAAGAACTCAAACGGTAAAACATATAACATATAAGGTAAATAAAGTCAGTACAATACTAAATAAGGAAGGAATCATAGTTTATTAAGTATAGGGTAAACAATTAATGCTAAGTTAAAAATATTTTAATTAAGGAAATAGGCAACAAGAATATAGTACCACATCAGACAAGTTAAGTGAATCGAGATTGATTCGAATAGGAGAGGTAAAAATTGAAGTCTCGAAGGAAACTTTATCAATCAAACCCCAATATATGGAGTCCAGAATCAATCAAAGAAGAGTCACAATTCTATATTCATCATATAAATAGACAAGAATGACCAGACATAGTAACATAGGCAGGTTGAACAAGTGTTAGTAGAAAGATGCAAGTTTGAACAATCGAGACAAGCATAAGCACATAGTGGTGGTATAAGTTAAGCTAATAGAACTCAGTAAACATATTCGAGGCAGATAATCACGACAACTCAAACAAGAAACAAGCAAAGTCATGCTAATACACAGAACCAACGAGGAAGACTTAGTAAGATTAGGTCTTTTAACACAAGCAAGATAAAAAGCTAGTAGAATCACAGAATCATCATGATATGCAAAGAACAAACTTAAAAGCAAGAAGAAACTCAGTTCGAAACAAGCATAAAAAGGTTCTGAGAAATCCTATTTTTAAAAGGAAGTAAAAACGTTTAAAAGTCAAAGATTGTTAAAGATTGAGTCAAGAATAATGTAAAACATAAAGAAACAGGCTTGAATCGTTTAGAAACACCATAGACCTGAGAGGTTTTGGCAAAAATTAGGGTTTCAGAGAGGATTGAAGATAACCGGAAAATCTGCCGTGAGACTCAAAGATCGTGGTGCATATGGCGTGGAAATGTCCAAACCCCACCGGGGAGGCCGAGAACAACCAAAGAAGGAGCCCCAGGTGCAAGTCAGCATGGCCCAGACCCTCGAGGGTTTTAGAGATGAAGTGAGCTAGATGGAGGAGACATCATGGAGGCTCGCAGTCGAACGGATAGTGGCCGGAGATGGCTGGAGGAAGGCGGAGGAGTTCCATTGAAGACGAAGAGACAGAAGTCTCTATAGACTTTAGAGAGAGAAAGACGGGAGATAGAGAGATGAAAGGTCTCGAAAGAATGAGTCGGGGAGGGGGGTGTTAGGTAGAGTTAATTAAGGAAAGGGATGATCTGGGCTGTTGATCTTATCTGATCAACGGCTCAGATCTAATCAGGGGTTAGGCTGGGTTAATTTTAGGATTGGGCTGGGTTAAATAGTCTGACGGGTTGGGGTTAATTGGGTTTAGAGATTAGGTTAAAATGTGGCTAGAATTTAAAATAATGTGGCTAATTGTTAAATACCCGTAAAAAATAGATAATTAATTAATTAAAATAGCTAATAGTTGTATAAAAAAAAAATTAAGTTATAATAGGTAAAATTACAATAATAAAACAATATTAAAAATGTAAGAAATATAAATTCGAATTTTAAAAGGTATAAAATGTCTAATTAGGCCATAATTGCAAATTGATTGTAATTGTAATTAAATAAGACCCAATTTGGACAATTTATGAAATAATTGGATTTTAATAAGTAAAAAGTGATTATGAATGACACACTAAACTGGAAAATATTTTAAAATTATTTAGAGCACAATTTATGAATTATTTAAATATGAAATATTAAAATAAACAGGAAAATAATTTAATATAAATGTGGAAAAATAGGGAAAAATACTCATTATTACAAAGAGTAATTTAGAAAGCTTATATGAAAGTTTGCAAATAATTTGAGGAAAAATTGGGTATCAACAGCTGCCCTTTTTACCCGGGAAGGATGAAAGAGTTGTCGGGTAAAGATATGATGGCCAATTACCCGAGATGAAACTGCGGGATAGAATCTGGCCGCACCCTAGTTTCTGAGCTGCCTACATATACCTAGTTTTAAAGGAATCAGGCCGTATGTAGTTCCGGGATATCGGCGAAATATACCGGTGATGTTTCACAAGAACGGTCGCAAGGTGCATGGTAGGGTAAAAGTAAGAAGTTCTTACAGGGTGGTGTCGGAGAACTGGAGCGGTCTATTCCGGCCGGGTTACCTGCAGATAGAGAACAAACATATATTGTGCATAATATAACCATGATGCAAGTTCCCGTCGGACTATGAATCCCGTCTTTGGACAATTAGGATGATGTCCTTAGACCATGATGTCCTGAGCCATTAATCGCTCAGCGTGGGATTCGCAGGCTATGAAATGATGTTCTCGGGCCATGAGGATGGGGCCTCTGAATGATGATGCCTTTGAATAATGATATGCAAGTTGAAAAAGAGATCCGCAGGCTATGAAATGATGTTCTCGGGCCATGAGAATGGTGCCTCCGAACGATGACGCCTTTGGACAAGTTGGCGATATTTCAGCCCATGAAGAATGCAGTAGTATGATGTTGGTGAGACAGAGCTTAGTCTTGCGAAAAGAAAGAGGGCAGAGCTTAGCCCGAAAGAAAGCGTAAATAAATAAGGTGACTGCTTTGAAAAGGTAGAAAGGAGCTTAGCGTAATTAAGTAAGATGCGGAGAGAGGTAGCTTAGAACCTCGGAAGGCGGAATGATAGCCTTATGTAATGAAGGAAATAAAATGCGGGGCAGGTAGCGTAGAACCTCGGAAGGCAGAATGATAGCCTTATGCAATGCAGGAAATAAAACGCAGGGGAGGTAGCGTAGAACCTCGGAAGGCAAAAAGGTAGCCTTATGCAATGCAGGAAATAAAACGCAAGGGATGTAGCGTTTAACCTCGGAAGGAAGACTGATAGCCTTGTGCAATGTGAATGCAAATGGAGGTAGAGCCTAACCTCGGAAGGCAGAAAGGTAGCCTTATGCAAAGATGCGAATGCAAATGGAGGTAGAGCTTAACCTCGGAAGGCAGAAAGGTAGCTTTATGCAAATATGCGAATGTAAATGGAGGTAGAGCTTAACCTCATGCAGACGGAGACAGAGCTTAGTCTCAGAAGGCAGAATGGTAGCCTTATGCAATGCGAGAAAATGCGGGGAGACAGTGCTTAGTCTCGGAAGGCAGAATAGTAGCCTTACGAAAAATGCGGGGAAACAATGCTTAGTCTCGGAAGGTAGAATGGTAGCCTTATGCAGTGCGGAAAATGCGAGGAGACAATGCTTAGTCTCAGAAGGTAGATTGGTAGCCTTATGCAGTGCAGAAAATAAAACGACAGTAAGAGTTCTTAGCTGGTGATGAAGTGCGGTGATACGATTGTTGCGAATGAAGTATCATTTGCAACGATGATAATAGTAAGCGTCGGCATGTGCGATGAGTTCGAAAGCGTATCTTTGAGAAACATGCGTCTGATGGGGATAATGAGATGTCTTGATCTTTTGCCGTATTTGTGCCTGCATCCAAAGAAAAATCGTGAGTTGCATAAGGGGGAGGGTTAGTTCGTATCCCTGCTGGCTCAGATCGGCCTGCTTGCTTGCTGATGATGACTTTATTTGTACCACAGGGGTAGCGTTGCTAAGACAAGCTGTTTTTAAGAAATAAATATGCATGGTTTTATAAAAATATGATATAACATATAATAAAAAAATAGTTTTCTTTGGATGAACCAACGACCACGACGCGGTTCAAGACATTGCAACCTTTCTTGCTGCGGAGATTTGAGGGTCTTCCTCAACATTTTTCCCTAGTTTGATGGGTGAAGGCTTCTGGCTGTTACTGGTACGGTGCTCGGTAGAACTTGCTTCGGAATTTTGAGGTTCCTCCTCAAAATTCTTCCCCAGTTTCCATTGTGGGGGAAATGAAAGGTTTATTAAAATATGACCGAACCTATAAGGCTACATGTATATCCCCTCTTAAACGGTAATCAGGTCAGACATAGGTCAATTTACAATATTGATAGAAACATATCAATTACACATAGTGGCGCTTGACTGCATCTGAATTGGTTGGTTTAGGCCAAATCTCTCCATCCATTGCTGCCAGTATGAGTGCTCCTCCTGTTAGAACTCGGTGAACCATGTACGGGCCTTGCCAATTGGGAGAGAATTTCCCTTTTGCTTCGTCTTGATGAGGAAAGATTTTCTTTAACACCGGCTGCCCCAGTGTATCGTCTTGGTTTGACTTTCTTGTTGAAGGCTCTAGTCATTCTATTTTGATATAGCTGACCATGACAAACCGCGTTCATTCTCTTTCCGTTATGAGGGCCAATCGTTCATAACGACTTCTTACCCATTCGGCGTCGCTGAGCTTGGATTCTTGTATGATTCTCAAAGATGGAATCTCAACTTCAACGGGAATGACGGCTTCTGTACCGTATACCAACATGTAAGGAGTTGCCCCGGTTTATGTGCGAACCGTGGTGCGATACCCCAGTAAGGCGAATGACAACTTCTCATGCCACTGCTTGTGCTTCTCTATCATCTTTCTCAGTATCTTCTTTATCTTCTTGTTGGCAGCCTCAACAACTCCATTTATTTGAGGTTTTTATGCTGTAGAATTATTGTGCTTGATCTTGAAGGTTTCACACATTACTCTCATCAAATCACTGTTGAGATTGGAACCATTATCGGTGATGATTGACTCCGGAACTCCAAACCGACAAACAATGCGGTCGCGGACAAAGTCGGCTACCACTTTCTTAGTAAATGCTTTGTAAGATGCTGCTTCGACCCATTTAGTGAAATAGTCAATGGAAACTAGAATGAACCTGTGTCCGTTGGAGGCGGCATGCTCGATTGGTCCAATAACATCCATGCCCCAAGCGGCGAACGACCAGGGTGAGCTTGTTGCATTAAGCTCGCTGGGAGGTACCTTTATCATATCCCCATGTCTTTGAAATCGATGGCATTTGCGGACATACTGGATGCAGTCTGTTTCCATGGTCATCCAGAAATAACCATCCCGAAGTATCTTATTTTCTAGAACAAACCCGCTCATATGAGGACCGCATGTACCAGCATGTATTTCCTCCAACAGTTTCGTTGCTTCCTTTGCCTCGACACATCTTAGCAAACCCAGATCGGGAGTCCTCCTATATAGGATTCCTCCTCTGTGAAAGAAGTTGTTTTATAACCTTGAAAGAGTGCGCTTTTGAGCAGCGTTTGCAAACTCTGGGTATTCTCCCTCTGCCAGGTACTCCTTAATGTCATAAAACCAAGGCTTTCCATCTACTTCTTCTTTAACGTGGGCGCAGTAAGCCGGCTGATTGTGAATCCCCACTGGGATAAGATCAATGAAGTTCTTATCTGGATGTTGGATCATAGATGACAAGGTGGCCAGCGCATCGGCGAACTCATTCTGGATTCTGGGAACGTGCCGGAATTCAATCTTTGTGAACCTCCTTCTCAATACCTGCACACGATGTAGGTATGGATGTATCTTAGAATTCTTGGTCGCCCATTCTCCTTGGACTTGGTGTATTAATAAGTCTGAGTCACCAATTACTAATAATTCCTGAATATTCATGTTGATGGATAGATTAAGCCCAAGGATGCAGGCTTCATATTCAGCCATGTTGTTGGTGCAGGGGAATCTGAGTTTGGCGGATATTGGGTAGTGCTGACCGGTTTCTGAATTCAAGACTGCTCCAATACCCACGCCTTTGAAGTTTGCGGCCCCATCAAAGAACACCCTCCAAACGTCGTAGGATTCTGCAATGTCCTCTCCTACGAATGACACTTCCTCATCGGGGAAATACGTTTTCAATGGTTCGTATTCTCCGCCCACAGGATTTTCAACAAGTTGATCGGCTAATGCTTGCCCCTTGACCGCCTTTTGAGTTACGTAAATGATGTCGAACTCACTTAACATGATCTGCCATTTAGCTAGCTTGCTAGTGGGCATGGGCCTATGAAAGATGTACTTGAGCGGATCCATCCTTGATATGAGGTACATTGTGTAGGCGCAGAAATAATGCCTCAGCTTCTTTGCGACCCAAGTCAAAGCACAACAGGTTCACTCTAATAAAGAATATCGGGCCTCATACGGAGTAAACTTCTTGTTGAGGTAGTAAATTGCTTGCTCTTTCCTCCCTGTTTCGTCATGTTGCCCGAGAACGCAACCGAAAGCTCCAACTAATATGGCCAAGTAGAGTAATAGGGGGTCTACCCGGCTCTGGGGGTACCAAGACTGGTGGTGTTGAGAGGTACTCTTTGATTCTGTCGAAGGCTTTTTGACAATCCTCAGTCCATTTGGTGGAAGCATCCTTTCTTAGAATTTTGAAAAATGGTTCACAAATGACGGTAGACTGGGCTATGAACAAGCTGATATAATTGAGCCGTCCCAGGAAGCTCATAACATCCTTTTTGTTCTTTGGTGGCAACAATTCTTGGATGGCTTTGATATTTGATGGATCTAGCTCTATTCCTCGACGACTGACAATGAGCCTTAGCAGCTTGCCAGCAGGAACCCCGAACGCACACTTTGCAGGGTTAAGTTTCAGATTGTATCTCCGTAACCTGTTGAAGAACTTTCTCAGATCTTCCATGTGATCAGCAGCTGTATTTGATTTGATGATGATGTCATCCACGTATATCTCGATCTCCTTGTGAATCATATCATGGAATATAGTAGTCATAGCCCTCATGTTAGTGGCCCCTAAATTCTTCAGACCGAATGACATCATCTTGTAGCAATACATACCCCACGGCGTAATGAAGGCCGTTTTCTCAGCATCTTCCTCATCCATCAAAATCTATTGGTAGTCAGCCAAAACAATCTACAAAGGACTATAGTTCGTGCTTGGCACAATTGTCAATTAAGATGTGTATGTTTGGCAGGGGGAAGTCGTGTTTCGGACTGGACCGGTTAAGATCCCGGTAATTGACGCAGACTCTGACATTCCCATCTTTCTTTGGTATAGGCACAATATTAGCTAACCATGTAGGATATTCGACCACTCGGAGAACCCCGACGTTGATCTGTTTGGTGACCTCTTCTTTGATTTTTAGACTCATGTCCGGTTTGAACTTCTTGAGTTTTTGCTTCACTTGTGGGCATGTTGGATTGGTTGGCAGTTTGTAGGCCACAATAGATGTACTGAGGCCAGTCATGTCATCATATGACCAGGCGAATATGTCCTCATATTCCCTTAAGAATTCCGTATATTCCTCCTTTTCTGACGGCGACAGATGAAGGCTGATGCGTGTTTCATTGACGATCTCTGCGTTTCCCAGGTTGACGACCTCAGTCTCGTCCAAGTTAGACTTAGGTATATTCTCAAAATTCTCGACCTCCTTAATAGTATCCTCAGGTATATCATCCTCGTTTGACTCGAGATCCGTTTGTTGTGTTGCCTCGTTGCAGGTCACAGTCGTCGGTTCATCAAGAAAAGTAATAGTAATACTGTGTAAATAAAGTAATGGGGAGGAAAACAATAACAAGTAAATATAAGATTTATAAAGAAACTGAAAATGCTTTGATAAATTGAATAATTGTTTGAACATAAGAGCTCTTTCTTGCAGAAATTAAAAACGCGAAAAGGAAGAAAATTCTTTAAATAAATAAACTGTAAATAATGCTTGTTTTGTTAGCCTTGCTACCCCGAGGCTCGACGAGCTTTGGTTGTCCTGACGGACCAATTGTTGAGATGTGATCCCTTGCTCACGACTTGTATGGAAGGGCCTTCCTCCCCGTCCTCTTCAAGAATGACACAGAAGTCCATGTCCTCATCATCCAGAAATAGATCCCTTATTGCCGCTAGCGCTTCCTCCTCGTCAGTACCATATGTGATGTCAGCTGGCTGGAAAGTCTTCTCTATGTGGGGTATTGGCTGCTCCAATGGGTAGTAGGGGCCGCGCCATGGTGGCGAATAGTCCTTGAACTCCTTCCAAGTGTACTCGTACCCTAGACCAAAAGTAGTACCGTGATTCTTAAGTGTTATTGGCTTTGTTATTCCTTGGAGATTCTTACCGAGCCCTTTACCTGGCTCATACCCTTGCCGGTTCAATATGCTTTCGGTCTTACTACCCCACCACTTGTCTTTGTCAATGGCGTTAACACGTTCTACGTTGTGATATATTTCTCCACCTAACTTCCTCCTTCCATCCATGATCGAAAAGGTCTGGCGACCGTAGATATGGTTGCTACCGTCGCCATGAATGATTACCTCTTGGTGATTCCATTCAAACTTCACAGCTTGGTGTAGGGTTGATGCCACGGCCCCAGCAACGTGGATCCAAGGTCGTCCCAACAGTAAGTTGTAGGAGGCAGGCACATCAATCACTTGGAAAATCTACATCGAACCAAGTTGGTCCCATCTGTAAGCATAAAGTGATTTCCCCCATGGTGGACCTCTGCGAACCATCGAAGGCCTTTACATTGATCTCTCCTTCCTTTATCTCATGTAGACTCTTGCCCAATCACTTGAGTGTGACCAGTGGACAGATGTTGAGGCTGGACCCCCTATCAATTAGGATCCTTGTGATGAAGTGATCCTCACATTGTACAGTGATGTGTAGTGCTCTGTTATGCCCTAGCCCTTCTAGCGGTAGCTCATCTTCATGGAAAGTGATCTTGTGACTCTCCAGTATCTTGCCCACCATGTTGGCCAATTCTCCACTGGTGATATTGTCTGGCACGTATGCTTCACTCAGCACCCTTAGCAAAGCACTCTTGTGAGTTTCAGAGTTTTGTAACAGGGAGATGATGGATATCTGAGCTGGCGTTTTGTTCAACTGGCCGAGGATTGAGTATTCCTTGGCTTGTATCTTTCTCCACTGATCGTCTGAACCTGTTTCAATGATGGGGGGACGGTTGTTGTCCTGCTTGCTAGACTCGGCCAAATGTTCGGGGGTATAAACTCTGCCAGTTCTTGTCATACCCTGTGCAACGATGCTTTCTTCAGACTTGCCTTTACCTTTCCTCCTTGCTTCAGCGGTATAGTCCCACAAAATGGCGTCTGAGTAATAGGGTGCCGTTGTTTGACATTGCCACTGGGATAGGTGTGGTCATTCTTATTCCTGCCGGAATATATGTTATAGATGGTCGGACTGCAACTTCGAGCGGTCGCACAAACTTCACTTTGATCGGTCCTGGGGCCTTTCCCTCGGCGGGTGGTCTTGATTCAAACTCAAGTGGAATAGATATGTTTACCTCAACTTCCTCAGATAGCTGCATCTGGACCACGATCAGATTAAGAGTAATCGCAGGCTTCTTCGGATCACCTTCGGCAATTAGCCCAATTGATCCCTCGGGATCCCAATCACCTTCAACCTCAATCATGTGGAGACCGCCTTTATGGTCGGGCAGCAGATTATTGCAAACATTAGGAGCAGAGTCCTTGGCTACAATGATCTTGTTATCTATGAGGGTTTGTATCTTGTCTTTCAAGGAACGACATTCCTCGATGGTGTGTCCCTTCATGCCGGAGTGGTAAGCACATATTTTGTTTGGGTTGACCCACTGAGATGGGTTCTTAGGGATGACGGCGGGGATGGGGGTGACGTAATCGGCGACTTTAAGCTTTTCATATAATTGGTCAATGGGTTCAGCTATGGCAGTATACAGTTTCAGTGGACGACGGTCGAAGTTTGGGCGAGGTTCTGGGGAAGTTTTGGCGATTAGGTGGTGATTCATAGTGAGAAGGTTGGGAATTGTAGGAATTATAGACGGGAGCTGGTTGTGAGTACCTGGGCGAGGTAGGCTGATATGTGGATGATGGAGTTTGGTAGGTGGGTGAGGATGTCTGGTATTGAGGTGAAGGTGCTTGGTAGCTTGGAGCTGGTTGGTATGTGAAGGAAGGTGCGGGGTATACTTGGTATTTGGGGGGGGAGGACTTGGCTTGCTGTGCCACCATCATGGCTCCTACATCCCTTTTCTTGGACACACCACTGGATTGCAGAGCTTTATTGGTAGCGTGTAAGGCTTCAAAATTAGTAACCATACCGTTTTTATGCCTTCCTCTATTCGCTCTCCCAACTTGATGATATCAGAAAACTTATGTCCCTCGACCATCATCAGCCGCTCATAGTACTGAGGATCCTGAGCACGCACAAAGAATTTCTTCATTTGTTCCTCTTCTAAGGCTGGTCTGACCTTGGTAGCTTCTGACCTCCAACGAGTAGCATACTCGCAAAAAGTCTCTGTTGGTTTCTTCTTCAAGTTCTTGATGTACAACACATCCGGTGCATTCTCCGTGTTGAATCTGAATCTATCCATGAAGTCCGTAGCCATATTCACCCAATTGATCCATTTCTTTGGATCCTGGTTGATGTACCAGGATAGTGCATCACCTTTCAAACTCCTCATGAAGAGTTTCATGTGGATCCTTTCATCTTTCCCCACGTCGACCAATTTGTCGCAGTAAGTCCTTAGATGGACTCTCGAGTCACCAGTACCATCAAACATCTCGAACTTAGGATGTTTGTACCCCTCGGGCAGTTTAACATCGGGCTGTATGCAAAGATCTTCATAGTTCAATCCCTCAACCCTTTAACTCCTTCGACGCCCTGAACTCGGTTGGTCAATTTCTTGAGTTCCTCGGCCAGATTCCTGATGAGCTTATCCTTCTCGTCAGACTCATATGTATGCGGTGTGGAATGAGCTACGATTTCAACATAAATGGGGTTGTCGTAAGCCTGGAAGTGGTCTCTCGTCTGATCCTGGAGAGGCAGAGTGTTGTAGTGACATGTGTTGCGTGGTGCTGGTGGAACGGGATCTTTGGGGTGATTGGGTTGTTTGGGGATGTTTTGGGGTAAAGTGGGGTTCAGAGTATTTGGGAAGTGAACGTCGGGGACGTTGAGGGAGAATGATAAGGGGGCCAAATTCTTGACTTGGTCAAGTTCCTCTTGGAACTTCAACAACTTCTTCTCTAGTGGAGTCATACCCTCGTGCAAAACCTGAATACCCTGACCATCAGCGATCTCAACCTGTTCATCCCTGTTGTCTTTTCTAGTATCACTTGCATCTGCCATCTTGGTTTTACCCTTTAGGAGGAGTGGGAGGAGGAGTAGGAGGAGGACCCTTTGATCTGGTGCAATAAGTTGTTGATGCCAGAGTGCATGAACTAACCTTTGGGGAAGGGGAATAACTAACAAAAAAGGTAGTGAGGTTAGTGAAGATTATGAAGAATATTGTGGTAATTTAACCACGTAATGCAAAAAATGTAAAATGCATCCTAAGTTGGGGAACCTCTTTATGCCCGAGGTAGGCCTAACGACAAATTAATTTGGAGAACATAAATACTAAATGCCTCATTTGATTGATAATAAAAAAAATAGACAAATCCAACTTGACTCTAAAAATACGAAAATGTAAAATGTCACTAATGGCCAGTGGCCTTATTACATCAAAGCGAAGTAAAGACAAATCCTATCTATTTGTCCCCAGAAGGACCTTCCCCATACTCGGCACCTCTACTTGCCTTGATCAACATTCCCATCTCGCGGAGTCCCAACAATAAGTAGGTCTTGGCTAGGATCCCCACTTCAGTTCCCTCGGTCTTTTGACAAGTCTAGATCCTCCTAAGGAAATTTTCCTCCAAGTCAACTATGCCTCGTTCCAAGAGTGATAGCCTCTGAGTGGAAGTGATGGCCATGTCCTTCCATTCCTCGATCAGCTTTTTGTTGGCTATGTGGATTTTGTGATGATCTTCTTCACAGTCACGGAGCCTTTTGCGAAGCTGGTTGAGCCTAGTTGTTGCCTCGACTTTCTCATCTATAACCCTATGTCCTCAAGCAAACCCTGGCTCAATACTTCATCCCCAGTAATCTTCCAACCATCCCAGATAGCAAGGAGAGCAACCATCGTGATACCTGTCGGGCTCGATGGTATCCTTCTCCAACCGGATCATGCAGTGCCACAATTGCTGAGCTTGACACTTGTGAGGGCTGTCATCATTTTGGAAGTCCGCCCTGAGATGACTCATTTTCTCGACCCTTGGGACGACTTGCTTCCTTCTTGCCTGCCTCATGACTCGAATCGGGATGTAAGGGTACGTCCCTCTAAGACCAATCAATATTAGGAACAGAGTGTCTCTAGTCCGAATGATGAATTCGTCGGTTCGGGAACCACTCGAACATCCATTGGATCTGATCCTCAGTCAGATTTTCCAATAACCCGACCCATCTATTGGCATTCTCTGGCTGTGCAAACATGTCGGGGATGTAGTTCATACGCTTTGGATGATGGAAAGCAATATGATCATCCCAAACTCTCCTATGTATGTCTTGACGGTAGTCACCCTTTGCAAATGCTCGGTGAGCCAAAGCTAAAGTAACAGGTTGCACCCCTCAAAATGTTTTGCTCCTCGTTGACAGTTCTCCAAAGCTCGGTATATGTCAGCAACAATCATAGGTACAATACTGAAATCGTGTCCGTCGATCCCTTCCATCAGAGTCTTGGTAACCATAGCCAATCTAGTGTGGATTCTCCCCCTCTTTGTCGGGAAGACCATCAATCCCAGAAAACAGAATATGAAGACGAATACCCGGCGGTGAATGTGTCCTAGAGAGGTGAGGGCGAACTCTTTCTGGTATGTGCGGTAAGACTGACTACGACCATACCTCTCGTACAAATAGTCAAAAGGGATGTACGAGTTTTCCAAGCAGACTAAATCCGGATTCTTCTTGAGTCCCATCATCTTGAGAAAACCTCGGCCTGTTCGGTTTTCAGGCATCAATAACCCTTGAGACTCCCAAGGCAAACTAGCTAAACCCCCTACCTCCTCTTACAGCGGTGTCATCTTATTGTTTCCAAATCGAAAAACCGACTGATCACAGTCCCAGAATAAGGTTGCAGCCTCTATCGTCATGTTATTAGGCTGAATGTCCAAGAGAGAGGGCAACTTGCCCATGTGTTTCCTGAATGTTGTTTTGTCGCTTGAGTGCAAGTCTTCCCACCAATTCAAAAGTTTTGGGTTGATGTTGGTGAGCATGCTGAATATGGGGACCTTGTGCCTCATCTCTGCAAAGCAAACAGGTTAGGCCCTTACCCCCACTAGACTCGACTATTTAATATCAATAATTAGCATGAGCATTTAATTTCTCCAAATAAATGCACAGAACGTGAAAGCGTCCTTTTGGGATCCAGGGAAACCCAATGGACTTTGGACAAGTCTATCTTAAAGGCTATTGTGTGGACAACACGTTAGCCTGGCTAGGTTTGACCATGATGCATGAAACATACAATAGAGTAAGGTTTCTATTGGGGTTTTAGACTGGTACCCTTGAGCGGACAACTCAAGGGGGAAGGCACGGAACCGTCGATTACACCGCTGATCGACTAGTTTTACCGCAAATACGCCTTTCCGAATTTAGGGGTGATAATATTGGAATAGCGCAACCACTCATTGTAAGCGTTGCTATAGGATTTGGTTGGCACGAGTGGAATATGAATGCGGAGCATGATATGTAATAATAAGCATTAAAACAGATATGCATGTATTTTCATGTTGAGGAAAATGGTAAAGAAAGGAAATACAACAGTTATAATGGAAAGCGGTTACAAAGAAAACACGAAGATATGTTAGTTACGTTCGGGTGAAATAAATACTTGTAAAAAGTAAACAGTCAACATCATATAACGGGGAATAGGAAAAGGCGTAAGCATTTAAAGGTAAATTAAAGGTCCAAATTCACAAAGCAAATTGTAATGGTATAAGCCTAGGGAAGTTTTCCCAGCAGAGTCGCCATGCTGTCGCACCCCCTTTCTTATCGCACGGGTTAGGTAAGGAGAGATCGGGTTTATGACATTTGGACAACTCCTTAAAGGGAAGGGTTTAAGGAAGAGTCGCCACCTAACGATGTTTATGGTGTGTTAGGGAACCTAGAGTTGAGNCCCCTCAAGATCCACAACTGTGGGTCCCAGCCAATAAGTTTTGTGAATTTGGACGGTGAACAAGTAACAAGCAAGGTTCATATAAGAGGGGATTTCAAACAAGCTTAAAATCTTTAAAAGATTGGAGAAAGTATAAAATACACATTTGAAAAGAAACTGTCCTAGGTTTAAAGTAATAAGGATCACTTAAATGCAATACCCGGTATGTCACACCTCGAAGAGGCGGCTACACGTGGTATTAGCG
>ML247279.1:316-37747 GCA_005239495.1 Nicotiana undulata | reverse complement strand
AATCAACCCTCTAAGACCGTCTTTCCTTTATAATCCAACTCTGAAACAACGATATCTAGGCATGATTAATTCAATAATATCAATAAAGTCTTAATAACACAATCCCATAGCCTAGATATTCAATTTCTAGCATTCTTCCAAAAATACCAAAATTCTACCCCGGGCCCGCTTGGTCCAAACACGAGGCTCGGACCAAAACCCGATAACCCATAACCCCACGAGTTAGAATATATAATTTGTTTTGAGATCTGACCCCAAATTGAGGTTGAATCACCCAAAATTCCCAAAAATCTAACTCTACCCAAAACCCCTAATTTCTTCTTTGATTTCATATTTTTTGGCCTAGATTCTAGTGTTAATGGAAGAAAAGTGGAAGAAATTGGTGTTAGAATCGATTACCTCTGAGATTGTAGTGATGGAACTCTTTAAAAATGGCTAAGGGGTTGTGGAGAAGAAGAAAAGGGTGAAAAATATGAAAAATCCCGTAATGGGTCTGTTTTGGACTTAAGAAAAAAATCACTGGACGAATCTCGCACCTGCGGAAGGAAGGCTCGCACCTGCGGTATCGTAGGTGCGGAAAAATGGTCGCACCTGCGGACTTGGGTCAGGCCAAGAAGGGGCCGCACCTGCGGAAAACTTGACGCCCCTGCGAAGCTGCACCTGCGGCGTTTGGTTCGCGCCTGTGGTCTCGCACCTGCGGCTCTAGGCTCGCAGGTGCGGGCACATCAGAAGAATGTGCACCAGCATTGTTTTCCCATGGTTTAACACCCCGAATCACACCCGAGCCCTCGGGGCTTAAAACCAAAAACATACGCAACTCCCAAAACATCCTACGGACTTATTCAATCTTTCAAATCATCAAAAATCATCAAAATATCATCAAACTCCTAGATTTTCTTAAAAACTTCATAAATCTTAACTTTTCTGATTTTTATCCGAAACCCGTCATCTTAAGTTCGTTTTACACCAAATTCCACAAATAAGTCACATAACATATAATAAACCTGTTCCGGGCTCCAGAACCATAATACGGGCCCGGTAACACGGTTTTTACTTAATCATTCATTTTCAAAATCCTTTATTATTTTCAAAAAATAATTTTCTTTAAAAATTCATTTCTCGGGCTTGGGACCTCGGAATTCGATTCCGGGCATACGCCTAAGTCCCATATTTTCCTACGGACCCTCTGGGACCGTCAAATCACGGGTCCGGGTCTGCTTACCAAAAACGTTGACCAAAGTCAACTTTATTCATTTAATTATCATAAAATTCCATTTTCATCAAATTTCAACATAAAGACTTCCCGGCTACACGCCTGGGCTGCGCACACGTATCAAGGTGAGATTAACGGAGGCTTTCGGGGCCTCGGAACACATATTTAGCTAGAATTACTTAGGATGACCTTTTGGTTTATCACAGTTTTCTAACATGCGATGGCAGACATGAGCATTTATACAAATTTTCAGCATACAGTTTCTGGGCGTAAAGCAAAACCTATAAGCATGTTATCTAACACATAATAGCAGGAAACCCATAGGCATGTTATCTACCCACAAAGTATCAAATAAACCCATTTCCCATTTTTATTATCACCCCAATTGTTATTATAAAATAATTATTACAGATCAGAATCAACTGAATGAATTACAAATGTACAGACTATATGGAGCCTACAGTAGGTCCAAAAACAACATCTGAATGGGCCAAGCCCTTCAATGCTTAACATATCCAAAAAGCTAGTGTTCATAGTGCCCCAATGATTGACTCACTTTTGTTTTAAGCACAACCATACCAAGCCCAGTCCTCTAATGTGTCAGAGTTCCCATAGACTTCACGAACCCGGGGTAGTGCTCACACTAGAGTGAAAAATCAGAACTAATTCAAGGGAAATTAGGGACCAAATCCTGGTGTGTCAGAGTTCACGAGGGTCTCATAGGAACCCTGAGCAATGCACACACCAAGAAGGACAAGGACAGTACACAGATTACTTTGGCTTTCGTTCAGTAAGGATTAGGGTTCAGAAGAGTGCATGACAAGATTAAGAATCAGAGTCACACACAGAAACACTTTGAAACTAATAAGTTGGAAACTAACAAGTTTGAAACTTAAACAGGAGAACAGTTTCTCAACATGCTACACAAAGGCAATAAATAATTCAGATTAAGATAAGTTATATAGAAGAAGTTCACTGATCAATCAACATACTAGTGATCAGTAAGAACTAATAGCATAGTGAGCACAAGATCAATGGAATGCCATACTAACATATTCGAAAACAAACTAAGAGATACACGTTGAACCAGTTTTATGGAAGGATATTAGACACACTCGAAGATAATCTTAAGTGCACATAATCAAACAGGTTTTGATCAACTAGTTTACATGTCTAAAACACACAGTAGCATATTGAACAATTGACATGGTAAAGAAGTTTCAGTGACTTACTAGATTATATGAAACAGAAAGGAGCTAAGTAATACAACGATGGTTATCAACAGTAGCAAGAACCAATAGAGGATTTTTGGCCTTGGCTTCTAGCTGGGCAGAAATCAAAGCAGAGTAGAATAATAGTATAGAGTATAGAGTATAGTAGTGAGAATAATTTCGAGTTCTTAGTCTTGTTCTGAGGGGAAATAGGGGAAAGGTTTAAATAATATTAGACTAGGTTTCATAAACATGGAAATAATCAATCAACTAATTAAGGAAAAACTCAGAACATTATTAAGGCAAGTCAAGAAGAACAGTACATAAACACGTAGTCACAGTAATCAAAACAGGTTTGGGAATCAAAGATTCTTAGGTAATAACTAAGGCAAGAGTTATAAATAGATAGACAGAATCAGCAAGGAAATAAAGAGTCGAAACCCTAATTTTTAGGGTAAGTAAATTAGTCATAAACAACTAAAGGAATAACACAGATGCACATAGAACGAAAACATTATGGAGACAATACTCAAATTAAGAAACCATAATAGATCTGATCCCTAATTCTGGGCGAGTAAAATCAGTTAGGAAATTCACAGAAATCACAATAGAATGCACATATATAGGTATACGGAACATTAAAGAAGATAATCAGCCAAAAATAGAACTAAACTAGATCTTAAAAGATCTGAGCCCTAATTTTAGGGCAAATGAGATTAGTCAGAAAACTTTAACGAAAATCACAAAAATGCACATAGACGGATATTAAAGAAGATACTTAACAAAAACATAACCATAACAGATCTTGAAAAGATCTGGGCCCCAATTTTAGGACGAGTAAATTAAGTAGAAAACTTTTAACGAAAAACTCGCAAAAAATATTCATAGATAGACATGCGGAAACATAAATAAGTTTTTTAACAAAAAAAATAAGAAAAAGATTTGAACAGGTCTTAAAAGATCTAAACCCTAACTTTAGGGTAAACAAAGAATAGATAAAATCCCAGAGAATCGTACCCCAAAGAGATGAAAAATGGACATGGGTGAAAAAATGAGGAAAGTTCGAACCAGATTTGGTCCGAAATAAGGAAAATCGGCTTACCATGTTAGGCAAGCCACTATGTTATTCCACAAACGAGTAACCAATAGCGAGAAAGGACAAACAAGGTAAGAAAATCATCAATGGATTGCATATCTGGTGGGAATCGAAGAGGGATTAAGGTGATGACGCTTAGGGTTTCAAAGGAGAGGAGAGGAGAGAGTTTAAGGGCGGCATTTTATAGATAATGGGGTGTTAGGGTTAGGGGAGGTAAATTAAAAGGGGGGTCTGGGTCGGGTAAAAAACGGGTATTGGGTAAGGGTTATTTGGTATGGGCTGGGCGGATTGGGCTAGTATATTTAAGTGGTTAGACTGGGATAATTGGTTTGGTTTGGGTATCTTAGGTCCGAAAATTTAATAAAAATTGTGATGCAATTAATGAGTATTTATAAAATGTAGGAATAAATTGATTTAAAAACCTTTTAAAAATATAGAAAAT
The DNA here is from genome assembly GCA_005239495.1 of Nicotiana undulata. Taxonomy (NCBI): domain Eukaryota; kingdom Viridiplantae; phylum Streptophyta; class Magnoliopsida; order Solanales; family Solanaceae; genus Nicotiana; species Nicotiana undulata. Next base: position 33,785 of record ML247279.1, on the reverse strand, counting down.
TATGAAAAATGCTTGTATGTGTTTATAAATCAAATGATGATGCATATGTACTATTTTGAAAGTATATATATGTATATTTAAAAAATATGAGGGAAAAATTGGGTATCAACACTAATTGTTGTAAAACTCCGTTTTCTACTAAGTAATGCGATGTTTTCCTTCTTATTTGAACCTTATCAGTAGGAATCCGTGTTGTAATTATTAAATCCATTGGTTGGCTGCATATTTACTTTGGGACTACAGAACGGTATTCCGGGAGATCCCCATGTCTTGCATTTACTTTAGGACTATGGAACGGTATTCCGGGAGATCCCATGTCTTGAAAATTTACTTTGAAACTATGAAATGGTATTTCGGGAGATCCCCCTGCACATTTACATTTGGGACTACGAGACGGTATCTCGAGAGATCCTTGTACAACTGTGTATTGAGTTGTTGTTTTCCATGATTTCCTTCCTTGTTAAATTTCAGTCTTTATTTAGTGCGATATTTCGTTTTTTCTTGCCTTATTACTTATATATATAGTAGTAGGTCCTTGACCTGACCTCGTCATTACTCGATCGAGGTTAGGCTTGGCACTTACTAGGTACCATTGTGGTGTACTCACGCTCTTTCCTGCACATATTTTTCGTGTGTAGATCTAGGTTCATCTTACCAGCCTCATCACTAGTCGCAGTTGTTGCTGCTTATTGGAGACTTCAAGGTACATCTTCCCGCGCCCACAGATCCTCGGAGTCCCCCTCTATCCCCTTATGTTCATTTTTCTCTCTTTATATAGAAATGATGTATAGAACAGCTAAGGTTTCTTAGAAGCTTGTGACTTGCGGTGTTCCGGGTTTTGAGAATTTTTTTGTACATTTCAGAAGTGAAAAATTGTATATGCCGAGTGGCATTCAGTTTCTTATTAGATATTTTTTTACTGTTAGTAGTTAATGCTTGTTTTTGTTTCATTTCCGTAAAGTGTTAGGCTTACCTAGTCGTAGAGACTAGGTGTCGTCACGACAGGGGGAAATTGGATCGTGACAGTTGGATCCCTTGATTCCGGGCTTTAATGATCTGCCTTTGTAGAGGAATCTCCGGTGCAGAGCTTCGCAATCTTGTTTTCCTTTAATTTAGGACCTTCCTATAATATCATCCGTCAATCTGCTATCAAATTATTGATTGAATCTTCTTTCGGATTTTCGCTACTTCTTCCTCTTTCACCTCTAATCATCGACACTTTTCCTTTCCTTTGCTTTTGGAGTTTCCATCATTTTCCTTCCTTACTTGCTTCTGTTGACAGATCTTTTCCGTAATTCTCTTGATTCTTGTATACTTGAATGATAGAGCTTCTTGAGTCCTTTGTTTTATCCCTTGTGATCCTGCACCAATAGTAATATGTTATTTTTCATCATTGAAACATATACTTAACACAACGTACATCATATTCTTCTAGGATGCTTATCTATACTAATTGATATGGTTCTATATCTAGTTATTATCACATAGATGAAACCTTCAATTGTGTAAATGACTAAATTTGATGCAGGAACACGCATTTAAAGAACCTTGTTATTGTTTTTCATCTGATTTTGGTTTCTATTTTGTTCAACTGCACATAACTAACCTTGTTATTTTTTTTAATCTGTCTCTTATTCATATTTTATTCAGCTGCAAATATTGAACCTCAAATTAGACCAAACCTGCATCATCGGTCATTAGAGTTAATGGAACCAACCGGATCTACTGCAATAATTATTTCAGTTAATTGAAGATTAAATGTAATACTCAATCGAACAATACAATCCAAAACAAAAAATAAGAGATAACTTAAGAGCCAAAATCATAATTTTCTCAAGCACTTATCAGGTGCTGCATTTAAGTTTAGAATGGGAGGGTAGGGATGAAAGAGGAGAATTTGAGAGGTGAAGTTAGGGCATTTTAAAAAATGGGTCTTGGGTCGGGTATGAATATTTTTGGTCATGGAGTGGGCTAAATAGGATGTGGGAGGAGGTTTTAATTTAATCCAATAAGAAGTTGGAACATAATAAGTAATACAAAATTATCTTAATCAAAATGGGGCCATTAGTTTTCAGGGTATGTGTCACGACCCAATTTCGCATTAGGCCGTGATGGCGCCCAATACCATGGTTAGGCAAGCCAACACTGAATAACTAAGAACAGTTTGGATAGACAAAACACTAAGTGAATAACATTCTACGCTAACCGAAAATATTTTAATATTTACTAACGTAACCTGATTTAAGTGGGACATTAAATGGAACTGCAATCATTTAAAAACAACCCCAAAACATCAAAGTCTACAAATGTGTGTGCCAAGACTTGGTGTCACAAGTAAATGGGCAATCTAGTAGAATATACAAAAAAAAACCATATACTAGCTTACTGTCTGGAAGGAAATAGACAGAAAAATAAAATAAAAAGAAGACTCCAGCTGTTGTAGAACGACTCAAAAAGGCAGCTCACCGGTAGTCTCGAACTGGGGAAGAGTCGAACTAAGCGCCGGGTTGGTGACCAGATGCACTCGCCTCAAATCCTGTACAATCAAGTAAAAAAGCGTAGCAGGAGTACATAACAATATGTACCCAGTAAATATCTAGTCTAACCTCGAAGAAGTAGTGACGATGGGTCGAATTTGACACATACTAGGGCCAACAATATAGTAATGTAAGAATTCTAAATAAGCACAATATGTAAAAATAATAAACACTCAGAATGTGAAATAACTGAACGACTTTTTCATCAAATTGAAGAATCTGAACACTTCCTTTGTTTAAACAAATGTCCTCCAAAAACGGTAAATTTACACAAATTAATAAAAGGGCTTCCAGTACTATTAAAACACCTAAATTCCACCGAGGACGTTCGGCCCGATCCAACATAAAGTAAAATGTGCACTGCCGAGGGTCGAACAACACGAACCATAGATGCATCTATTAACCTTCCGAGGCGAATTGCCCGCTCCCATTAGAGTAGTGGAAATGATCACCCCGCTCGCGGAATATATTTGCAAAGCGGTTACATATAAGCATAACATGGTTTTCCTCGATCCCATTCAAAATGATAATTTACTTGAAACCTTTGAAATTCTTAAAATCTTAAAATAAATTCCCATCCAATACAAACAGTGCATAAAATCAATTAACAGTGTCCACAAAGCATGGTGTAAGCCTAAAACAACCCGGACATAACAGGAATAGTAGCTACGTACGGACTCACTTCACCTCGTGCATACATAGCCACCCACAATTAATTACATATTATATAAGTTCACCTATGGGGAAATTTCCCTCTTACAAGGTTAGCAAAGAGACTTACCTTGTTACAAGGCTTACTTTCCGGTCCAAGCTTATGCCCCAACCCTCAATTCGGTGCCGAACAATCCAAAACTATCCAAATTGTGTGAAGACTAATCAATATAGGCTTAAAAGTTCATATCCCAACTATTAAAGAAATTTCCTAATCCAATTTGCAAGATTCCTAAAAATTCATCCCCGGCCCACGTGTCCGGATGTTTCAAATTTTCGAAGAAAGTTGTTACCCACAACCTAAGGAACATAAATATATAATTTTCACTAAGTTCCATAACTATTTTCGTGGTAAAACTCCATTTTTATCAACCCTAGGTTTTCCTCTAAACCCATGATTTTCATTAATTTACATGTTAAAATCTACCCATAAACTATGCATTAAACTCACATTAGGTAGAATTTAATTACTTCACAAGGCTAGGTCGAAATCCCCTTCTCAAGAGCTCCCAAATCGCCCAAAGTTGAAATAAATGACCCCCTAAATGCCTAAGTCCTATTTTTAAATGAACCTCACTGCCTTCAGCTCTTTTGCATCTGCGGGGAGGTGGCCACACCTGTGGTCTCGTACCTACGGGAAAATCATCGCAGGGGCACATTCTCCCCTATTGGCCAAGCTCCGCATCTGCGGGCACAATGGACCGCACCTACGCAAAGGCCCGCACCTGCGACCACTGGCCTCGCACCAGCGGTCGCGCATGTGCGCTAAATCATCCGCACCTGTGGTGCCTGGGCTGTCCTCCTACTTTCGCTTCTGCGGCTCGTTGCTCGCACCTGCAGCTACCCAACCGCAGGTGCGGTCGCATATGAACTGGTGCACCAGCAGCTCTTTTGAGCTTTGAACTCGACTCGCGCGACATCTGAATGGTATTCGGGGCCCCCGAGGCCCCGTCCAAACATACCAACAAGTTTGAAATCATAAAACGGACTCGCTCGAACTCTCGGAACGCTCGAAACAACATTAAAACTAAGTATTGCCACCCAAAACCAATAAATCAAACTTAAGAACTTCAAGTTCCTCATTTCACTTCCAATGCGCTGAAATATACTTAAACTACTCGGAATGACACCAAAACTTGCATGGAAGTCTTAAATGACATTATGGAGCTTTTCCCGATCTGGGAATTCCGTTTGGACCTCGATATCACCAAAATGCATTCCAACCCAAATTTAAAGAACTTCTAAAACCTTTAAGAACCAACTTTCACTATTAGGCGCTGAAACGCTCCCGGGTTATCTGAAACTCGCTCCAAGCATACTCCCAAGTCTGAAATCATCATACAAACCTATTGGAACTGTAAAATCCCGATTCCAAGGTCGTTACTCAAAATGGTGACTGGAGTCAAACTTGGCCCTTTTGACCAACCTTAAGGAACCAAGTGTTTCGATTCACTCCAAACTCTCCAAGTATCTGAAACAACCATCCCCGCAAGTCATAAATCAGTAAAAGCAAGTACATGAAGTTTTATTTAGGGGTACGGGGTTCTAGAAAGCAAAACGACCGGTCGGGTTGTTACGTTTTCCAACTCTTAAATAAACGTTCATCCTCGAATGAGTTTAGAATCATACATGGAGTGCTAAATAAATGTGTATATCTGCTCTACATGTCCTCCTCGGACTCCCAAGTCGCCCGCTCGACTGGTTGGCCCCTCCACTAGACCTTCACAGCGAAAACCTTCTTAGACCTCAACTGGCGATCCTATCTATCAACAATAGCAATTGGCTCTTCCTCGTAGCCCAAGCTCTCATCTAGCTGAATAGTACTGAAGTCTAACATATAAGATAAGTCAGCGTCATACCTCCGGAGCATATACACATGAAAAACTAGATGAACTCCTCATAAGTTGGGAGGTAAATCGAGCTCATAAGCAACCTCCCCAACACGCCTCAACACCTCAAATGGGCGTATAAACCTAGGGCTCAACTTTCCCTTCTTCCCGAACCTCATAATACCCTTCATCGGCGAGACTTTCAAGAGAACCTTCTCGTTAACCATAAATGACACATCCCACTTCTACTGATCCGCGTAACTCTTCTGTCTGGACTGTGCCGTGCGAAGTCTCTCCTGGATCAACTTTACCTTTTCCAAGGCATCCTTCACCAAATCTCTACCATATAACTTGGCCTCACCAAGATCAAACCACCCAATGGAGAACGACATCGCCGACCATATAAGGCCTCGAATGGAGCCATCTCGATGCTGGACTGGTAACTGTTGTTGTAAGCAAACTCATCCAAGGGCAAGAACTGATCCAACTACCCTTCAAAGTCAATCACATATGCTCTGAGCATGTCCTCCAATATCTGAACTATCAGCTTTGACAGCCTGTCGGTATGTGGATGGAGTGCTGTGCTGAGCTCTACACGAGTGCTCAACTCACTCTGTACGGCTCTCCAGAAATGCGATGAAATGAAGACCTCTATCCGATATGATGGACACATGCACACCGCGCAACATAACTATCTCCCGAATTTAAATCTGGGCCAACCTCTCTGAAGTGTAAGTAGTGGATACTAGAATGAAGTGTGCCGACTTGGTCAACGTGTCAACAATAGCCCAAACTACATCGAACTTCCGCAAAGTCCGTGGCAACCCAACTACGAAGTCCATAGTGATGCGCTCCCATTTCCACTCAGGTATAGTCATCTGCTGGAGTAGGCCCCCTAGCCTCCGATGCTCATACTTAACATGCTGGCAATTTAGGCACCTAGCTACATACTCCACTATGTCTTTCTTCATCCGTTGCCACCAATAATGTTGCCTCAGGTCACGTTACATCTTCGTAGAACCTGTATGAATGGAATACCGTGAACTATGTGCCTCTTCTAGAATCCTCTCTCTAAAGCCATCATTATTAGGAACACATAGGCGACCCTAGAGTCGCAGAACACCATCCTCACCTATAGAAACCTCTTTGGCACCACCCTATTGTACTGTCTCTCTTAGAATTGCAAAATGCGGATCATCAAACTTCCGAGCCTTGATCTACCCCAATAATAAAGATTGAGCAACAACACATGCAAGAACTTGGCTGGGCTCTGAAATGTCCAGCCTCATTAGTCTGTTATCCAAGGACTGAATGTCCAAAGCTCGTGGCCTCTCCTCCGCTGAAATGAATGCCAAGCTACCCATACTCTCTGCCTTCATGCTTAAGGCATCCACAACCACATTTGCCTTGCCCGGATGATAAAGAATGGTGATGTCATAATCCTTTAGTAACTCAAGCCATCTATGCTGCCTCAAATTGAGATCCCTTTGCTTGAACAAGTACTGCAAATTGCGGTGGTCGGTATAAACTTCACAAGACACCCCATATAAGTAATGCCTCCAAATCTTAAGAGCATGAACAATCGTGGCCAACTCCAAATTGTGCACAGGGTAGTTCTTCTCATGAATATCCAGTTGACATGAAACATATGCAATAACTCATCCCTCCTACATTAATAAACATCCAAGGCCAACGTGTGAAGCGTCGCAATAAACGGTATACATCCCTGAACCGAAAGGTAACACTAGAATTGGTGTTGTGGTCAAAGATGTCTTGAGCTTCTGAAAGCTCGCCTCACACTCCTCAGACCATCGGAACAGAGCACCCTTCTGGGTCAATCTAATCAAAGGTGTTGAAAAGGATGAGAAGCCCTCCACAAATCAGCGATAATAACCTGCTAACCCCAAGAAACTCCTGATCTCGGTCGCAAAAGTAGGACAAGGCCAACTCTAAACTGCCTCAATATTCTTGGGATCCACCTTAATACCCTCGCCTGATACAACATGTCCCACGAATTCCACATAGTCTAACCAAAACTCACACTTGGAGAACTTGGCATACAATTTCTTTTCCCACAAGGTCTGGAGCACTACACTCAAATGCTGCTCGTGCTCCCCTAGGATGCATGAGTAAATCAAGATGTCATCAATGAAGACAGTAACAAAGGAATCTATATTAGGCCTGAACACCCTGTTCATCAAGTCCATGAATGCCGCTGGGGCATTAGTCAAACCAAAAGACATCGCTAGAAACTCGTAATGACCATATCTAGTATGGAAGGCAGTCTTCGGAACATCTGAGTCCCGAATCTTCAGTTGATGGTACCTCAATCTTAAGTCAATATTAGAAAACACCCTAGCACCATGCAACTGGTCAAACAAATCATCGATACGAGGCAACGAGTACTTGTTCTTGATGGCGACTTTGTTCAATTGGCGGTAATCAATACGCATAGTCCTATCTTTCTTCTTCACAAATAATACCGGTGCACCACAAGGTGATACACTCTGTTTGACAAATCCCTTTGCTAGAAACTCCTCATGTAATGACCCGACCGATCGTTTTGAGCTCTAGCGCGTCGTCCAGCAGTTTGAGGTCATGAGCAACTTCGTTTAAGGTATTATGACTCGTAGGCGTGGTCGGAGTTGAATTTCAAGAAGTTCAGAGTCAAATTGGAAGGAAATTTCTCATTTTGGAAGCCTTAAGTTGGAAGGATTGACTAAGAATGGAATTTTGAGTAAACGAACTCCGAATCAGGATTTGAAAGTTCCAGCAGGATCGTATGACGATTTCGGACTTGGGCGTGTGTTCAGAATGGGGTTTGGATGAACCGGGAGCGTTTCGGCGCCCAATAGCGAAATAAGAGTTTCTTTAAGTTCATATTGTGGTTCAGGACGTATTTTTGTGTTATTGAGGTCCGAATAGAATTTCAAGACTGGGAATAGTTCCGTTATGTCATTTATGACTTGCTTCCAAAATTTGGTGTCATTCCGAATAGTATAGGTCGGTTCGGCGCATTGTTAACGAATTCAAGAATTTAAAGTTCTTAAGTTTGATTCTAGGGGTTTTGAGGTGTGATTCTGAGTTTTAGAATTGTTTTGCGTGTTCCGAAGGCTCGATCAAGTCTATAGGATGATTTGGAACTTGTTGGTACATTTGGTTTGAAGTTCCGAGGGCTCGGGCGAGTTCCGGGTAGGTCCCGGGATGTCTTTAGGCTTAAAACATAGTTGTTGCAGGTCAGAGAAGTCAAATCTCTGAACCCACCACCGAGGTCCGCAGTCCTTTTTGTGCTGACCGTGGTGTGGTCCTTCGCGGCCGCGTTCGTTTTTGTGCGGTCCGCGGTGGAGGAACTGGACCACTTGTACGACTTCGGAGGCTAATATCGTTTGATCCACAAGGAATTTTGAGATGATTCAAACACGAAAGTTGTAGCCCTTCGTGTCTAGTTTCCAGAGAGGCAAGGAAATTGCAATATGGATCTGTAGAGAAAGCTATGGCCAAAATACTAAAGCATGTCACTGCAGTCATTTTTCTTTGTTTTCTTCACTTGTTTTAGCCAGCGAGGTCCGCGGTCATTTTTGTGCGATCCGTGGTGGGGGCCTGAGAGGGGTATAAATAAGTGGGATTTTCAGTTATTTTTTATTTTTCAAAACCCTAAAAACATAAGAGGCAATTTTTCAAACACTTTTTCTTCTCCAAAACATTTGTAAGTGATTTCTAACTCATTTTCTTCACTCCTTAACTTCTTTTTACAAGATTGCATCCTAGAATCTAGGGTTTTGGTGGTGGAATTGGGAATGTTGGGTAAAACCTAAGAATATTGAAATTTGGGGATTTAGACCTCAAATTGAGGTCGGATTCCAAAACTATTTATATATCCGGGCTCGGGGGCGAATGAGTAATCGTGTTTTGGTCCGAATTTTGGGTTTGGACCGAGCGAGCCCGTGTTCGATTTTTGACTTTTTGGGGAAAACTTTAGAAAACTCACTTCCATGCATTAGAATTGATTCATTTGGCATTTTTTTGATATAATTAAGTAACTTGTGGCTAGTTTTGAGTCCTTGGGAGACGAGTTTGGAGTTTCGGGTGCGTTCTTGATCCGGAGAGTAGGATCGACACGAGGTAAGTCTCCTTTCTAACTTTGTGAGGGGGAATTGTCCCCATAGGTGGACTAATTAATTTTGTGCTACTATTTGCGGGAGCTACGTACGCACGAGGTGACGAGAGTCCATGCGTAGCTACTATTATGCTTATGCCGGGGTAGCCTAGGACCCACTAGCATGCTTTACTTGTTGTACTTGTAACTTTGTTGATAAAACAGACTGTCTAATATTATGGAACTTGGAGCTAAAATATTCAAGTAGGTTAAACGTCATTTTACCAATCGTATAAAAGGAGAATTTATTTTTCCTTGGCTAGACATTCCCTGATAAATTCCGGATTTACTACTTGAATGGGCCTATTTATATGTGGGTACCCGAGTCGCAGGTATGATTCGCGAGTGGGGTAAGTCCTCCTACCACACTTTTATGGGATCGGGCCGTTCGCCTCGGCAGGATTTATGTACCACACTCATTTTGTGGATTCGGCTAGGCATGCTATCCTTATATTGCCCATAGAGAGGGAGAGGGTCAGACGGTTTATTGATGGCCTTGCTCAGCCCATCAGGTTGCAGATAGCCAAGGAAACAAGGTCCGAGATTTCTCTTCAGGATGCAGCTAATATAGCTAGGAGGGTTGAGTCAGTTCTTGGGATGGGAGGTCAGGGGGCATACAAGAGACCTCGTCATTCCGGTGTTTTCAGTGGTGCCTCATCTGGAGGTGGGATTTCATTTAGCAGAGGCCATTCATCCAGGCCATTCCATTCAGCACTACAGGTTTCACCTGGTGCTTCAGGGGGTCGTGGTTCTTATGTACCTTCTTCTGCTCAGCCAATCTACAGTGCTCCTTCAGCTCCTATTAGAGCACCTCCTCTACAGAGTTATTATCGTGGTCAGCCGGTTCGTCAGGGTTAGTCCTCATAGCAAGAGGGATGTTTTGAGTGTGGTGAATATGGGCATGTTCAGAGAGCTTGTCCGAGATTCCTGAGTAGTTAACATCAGTACCAGGGTTCTCGTGCCATATTTCCAACACCAGCTGCATTACCACCTGCCCAGCCAGCAAGGGGTAGAGGTCAGGTAGTCAGAGGTAGAGGCCGGAATGTTAGAGGTGGAGGACAGATAGCTAGAGGTGGAGGTCAGCCTGCTAGAGGTGGAGGCCCTCCCAGAGGTGTGGTTTAGGGTGGTGGGGCTCAACCCCGACTATATGCTTTTCCATCTAGGCTTGAGGCAAAATCCTCCGACAATTACATGTATCATCTCAGTTTGTAATAGAGATGTTTCCGTTTTGTTTGATCCGGGGTCTACTTATTCGTATGTTTCCTCCTATTTTGCCTCGTATTTGAATGTGCCCCGTGATCCCTTGAGTGTTTCTATTTATGTGTCTACACCGGTGGGGGATGCTATTATGGTAGATCGAGTATATCGTTCGTGCGTGGTAGTCATTAAAGGCCTTGAAACCAATGTTGATCTTTTACTTCTAGACATGGTTGACTTTGATATTATATTGGGCATGGATTGGTTGTCGCCCTATTATGCCATTTTGGACTGTCACACCAAGACAGTTACTTTAGCCTTATTGGGGCTTCCTCGATTAGAATGGAAAGGGACTCCTGCTCATCCTCCCAGCCGGGTAATTTCATATGCTAAGGATCGTTGCATGGTGGAGAAAAGGTGTTTGGCTTATTTGGCTCATATTCGTGATTCTGATGCTGAGGTATCTTCTATAGAGTCAGTTCCTATCGTGCGTGAGTTTCCTAAGGTATTTCCTGCAGACCTGTCAGGTATGCCTCCTGACAGGGATATTGACTTCTGTATTGATGTGGCTCCTGGCACTCAGCCCATTTCCATTCTTCCATATCGGATGGCCCTACCAGAATTGAAAGAATAGTTACAAGATTTGCTAGATAAGGTTTTCATAAGACCCAGTGTCTCGCCTTGCGGTGCACCGGTTTTGTTTGTAAAGAAGAAAGATGATTCAATGAGAATGTGCATAGACTACAGGCAGCTGAATAAAGTTACTATCAAGAATAAATATCCGTTGCCAAGGATTGATGAACTATTTGATCAGCTTCAGGGTGCTAGAGTGTTTTCGAAAATTGATTTGAGGTCATGCTACCATCAGCTGAAGATTAGGGCGTGTGATATCCCTAAGACATCCTTTCGTACGAGGTATGGGCACTATGAATTTTTAGTTATGTCTTTTGGACTGACTAATGCTCCAGCGGCCGTTATGGACTTAATGAATCAGGTTTTCAAGCCTCATCTGCACTCTTTTATGATCGTGTTCATTGATGACATTCTTATATACTCCCACAGTCGGGGAGAGCATGAGCAACATCTCCGTATAACACTCCAGACTTTGAGGGATAATCAGTTGTATGCCAAGTTTTCTAAATGTGAGTTCTGGTTATATTCAGTAGCCTTTCTGGGTCATATCGTATCAGGTGAGGGTATTCAGGTTGATCCTAAGAAGATAGAGGCAGTCAAGAACTGGCCTTGACCCACCACATCCACGGAGATTAGGAGTTTCTTGGGTTTAGCCGGGTACTACCGTAGTTTTGTGGAGGGGTTTTCATCCATAGCAGCCCCAATGACTAAATTGACTCAGAAAGGTGCCCCATTTACATGGTCAGATGAGTGCGAGGCGATATTTCAGAAGCTCAAGACAGCCTTGACTTCAGCACCGGTGTTGGTGTTACCATCAGATTCGGGTTCTTTCACGGTGTATTATGATGCTTCTCGAGTTGGCCTTAGAGCAATGTTGATGCAGGATGGCAGGGTGATTGCGTATGCGTCTCGTTAGTTGAAAGTCCATGAGAAGAATTACCCTATTCATGATTTAGAGTTGGCAGCTATTGTACATGCTTTGAAAATTTGGAGGCATTATCTTTATGGCGTGCCGTGTGAGATTTTTACTGACCATTGCAGCCTCCAGTACTTATTCAAGTAGAAAGATCTAAATTTGAGGCAGCGGAGGTGGTTAGAGTTGTTAAAAGATTATGATGTCACTATATTGTATCACCCGGGGAAGGCTAATGTGGTGGCCGATGCATTGAGTAGAAAAGGTGGTGAGTATGGTCAGTCTTGCATATATCCCAGTTGGCAAGAGACCGTTGGATTCAGACATTCAGACTTTGGCTAATCAGTTCGTGAGGTTGGATATTTCTCCCAGCAGTGTCCTAGCTTATACTATCACTCGATCTTCTCTAATTGATCGTATCCGAGAGCGCCAGGATGATGACCCACATTTGGCGGTCCTTAGGGACACGGTTCGACACGGTGATGCCAAACAGGTTACAGTTGGAGATGATGGCATTTTGAGGATGCAAGGTAGGTTGTGTGTGCCTAATGTTGATGGCCTCCGTGAATTGATCCTTGAGGAGGCTCATAGCTCCAAGTATTCTATTCACCCAGGTGCAGCAAAAATGTACCAAGATTTGAAACAACATTATTGGTGGAGAAGGATGAAAAAGGACATTGTGGCTTATGAGGTCGTTGCTTAAATTGTCAGCAGGTAAATTATGAGCATCAGATACCTGGTGGGTTGCTTCAGCAGATAGAGATTCCTGAGTGTAAGTGGGAGCGTATCACAATGGACTTCGTTGTTGGGCTCCCACAGACTCAGAGGAAATTAGATGCGGTTTGGGTTATTGTGGACAGGCTGACCAAGTCCGCACACTTCATTCCTGTAGATAGTACTTATACTTCAGAGCGGTTGGCTGAGTTGTATATTCGGGAGATTGTTCGCCTTCATGGGGTGCACGTGTCTATCATTTTTTATTGGGGTACGCAGTTTACTTCGCACTTTTGGAGGGCAGTTCAGCGTGATTTTGGTACCCGAGTGGAGTTGAGTACAACATTTCACCCTCAGACTGACGGACAGTCCGAGTGTACCATTCAGATATTGGAGGACATGCTCCGTGCTTGTGTTATTGACTTTGGAGGTTCATGGGATCAGTTCTTACCGCTAGCGGAGCTCGCTTATAATAATAGTTATCAGTCGAGCATTCAGATGACTCCTTATGAGGCATTATATGGTAGATGGTGCAGATCGCCAGTTGTATGGTTTGAGTCAGCAGAGGCTCGGTTGTTGGGTACATACTTAGTTCAGGAGGCCTTAGATAAGGTCAAGGTTATTCAGGAAATACTTCGTGCAGCTCAGTCTAGGCAAAAGATTTATGCCGATTGTAAGGTTCGTGACGTAGAATTCATGGTTGGAGAGAGAGTATTGCTTCGTGTGTCACCCATGAAGGGTGTTATGAGGTTTGGGAAGAAGGGAAAGTTGAGCCCTAGGTATATCGGGCCGTTTGAGATTCTTGATAAGGTGGGGGAGGTAGCTTACGGACTTGCATTGCCTCCAGGGTTATCCTCAGTTCATCCGGTATTCCATGTGTCTATGCTCCGGAAATATCATGGTGACCCGTCCCACGTGTTAGAATTCAGCTATGTCCAATTGGACAAAGATTTGACTTATGAGGAGGAGCCGGTAGCCATTTTAGGCCGGCAGGTTCGCCAATTGAGCTTTAAGAGTTTTCCTTTAGTTCGAGTGTAGTGGAGAGGCCAGCCCATTGAGGCAGCTACTTGGGAGTCTGAGTCAGACATGCAGAGTAGATACCCACACTTGTTCGCCACTTCAGGTAATTTTCTATGTCTGTTCGAGGACGAACGTGTGTTTTAGAGGTGGAGATTGTGATGACCCAAGGGGTCATTTGATAAAATTAGACTCCGTTCCACGCTTAATAGCCATAAAAGACAAAAATTAAATACCTCGATTTACGTGCGTAGTCCGGGCATGAAACCGAAAGCTTTTATGTGAAAATATGAGAAATAGTGATTTTTAGAATTTAAATTTATAAAGTTGGGGCTGTTGTTGTAGCCCTGTAGAAGGATAATATGTTGTTTCAGCATAGTAGCTGTGTTTCTGAGAGCCTTAAGGCTATGCTCAGGTAGTGATGATGCTTATGATTTGTTATCGCGCGATGTGGGTGTGATGGTAGGATGCTTGCCCATATGTAGGGGCAATGAATGACTTGAAGGGAGGTCTTCTCAGAGCGTGATTTTGAGATTTCAGCATTTTAGTTCCGGCGGAGGAAAGGCAATTGAACTATAAATGGTCAGGTTTTGGATTGATAAAGTAATAAGACTTGGTGTTATCAAGCGAGGTGGAGTTTTCCTCTGTGATGTGGTATCGTTGATTTTGATCAAATAGAATGTGTTAAGTTCGTCGGTGCTATGGTTTCTTCGGTTGCATGGGGTCAAAGTATTGTGGAGAAGTATTGAGGAAGCGGCTGTCAGAGACCGTGAAGTGCGGTGGTTCAGTATTGGATAAGTATTGATAATGAATACAACTCGAGAAAGATGATCTTCAGAGAGTTTAAAGTCGTGGTGAACTGCTGGTTTAAGAGCTACAGAGAATGATATTGAATTGAGGCAGCAATTGGGCAACATACGATGAAGGAAGATGTGAGAGAAGTGCTAGGCAGTGGTTCCATTTCTAGGAGGCCAGGTGTAAGAAGCGAAAATCGAGCAGTCGCGTAGAGGGGGGAGTTTTACCAAAGTGGGAGAGCGGCAATATAGTGGTGAATTAAAAGATATTGTAGTGCATTTAGTAGATGTCCATGGGGAGCGGACGGACTGGTAAAGTTGGTGAATGAGAACAAGCTTAGGATGGGGTATTGATGTTGTAGAGAGTGTGCAGTACAGTGTCGTTGGAAGGTGTCAGTTGGTGATTTCCACAGGTGGGTTATCTCCGGTGAGTAGGTTAGCAGTTGTGTGGTTGGCAAGTTTATGCGAGGAATTCTAGTAGCTATTCGGTAGGAGGCAGAATATGTGAATGATGCTAGAGAATTTGAGTATTCAGGGAATGCTAACAGGAGAATTCGGAAGAGTTGGGTGGATTGGTCGAGCAGGATCATGTTAAAAAAGGAGAAAGGATCTCAACATGGTCTAAGGTGGTGCACGGAGTAGCTTCGGGCTAAGTGGGGGAGTTCCACCGCCTGCAATTGGGTTGCAGGGTTTGTTCTCATGGGGTTGCGGATTGTCGGCATATTGGCAAGTTATTACAGCTAAAGAATAAGGTGGTAATTGAGCATGGGATTTGATAAATATGTGCAAAGGTTGGTCCTATTGGACCGAGGTTAGGTTTTGGGAGATTCAGAAGTTATGCTTAAGACATAGGCGAGTTGTAAGGGTAGTGACTCAGCCACGTGCTTCATTGAGAAGGAGTGCATGTGCTAAAAGAGCCTGGGAGTTGATTGTATTCGGGGCCAGTCAGAGTGGGTGACTCTTGATAGCAGTTGTGATGACCCAAGGGGTCATTTTATAAAATTAGACTCCGTTCCACACTTAATAGCCATAAAAAGACAAAAATTAAATACCTCGATTTGCGTGCGCAATCCGGGCGTGAAACCGGAAAGCTTTTATATGAAAATATGAGAAATAATGATTTTTAGAATTTAAATTTGATAAAAGTTGACTTTGGTCAACATTTTGAGTAAAAGGACCCGGATCCGTGTTCCGACAATCCCGGGAGGTCCGCGGTAAAATATGGGACTCGGGCATGTGCCCGGAAATGAATTTCGAGGTCCCAAGCCTTAGAAATCAATTTTCGAAAGAAATTATTTTGCTAAAATGTTTATGAATTAAAGAAAAGAAATAATGCTAAAACTCATTGGTATCGGGCCCGTATTTTTGGTTCCGGAGCCCGGTACAATCTTGTTATGATATTTAGAGGTTAACTATGAAATTTGGTGAAAACGGAGTTCGTTTGACGTGATTCGGACATCCGGTTGAGAAATTATGAGCTTTAAGAGTTTTTGTTGAAAACGATGAGTTTTGAGGTTTAATTCATATATTTACATGTTATTTGCATGATTTTATCGCACGAGCAAGTCCGTATGATGGTTTTAGACTTGCGTGCATGATTTGTTTAGAGCCCCGAGGGCTCCGGTGAGTTTCGGATAGGCCACAGGGTGTTTTTCACTTAAAAGTAAATGCTGGTTTTTCATTCTTCTGGTGTCCACGTTTATGTGCTATGCGATCACACAAGAAAGATTGCGATCACATAGAGTAATCTCTAAGGGTCCCAAAAATTGGCTTATGCGAACGCAGCTCCAGGTGTGCGATCGCGAAGCACTGTCCAGGTAAGTTGTGCGATCGCACTAGGTGCTATGCGATCGCATAGCTTTAAATCAGGCCTGGGGGAGGGGAGGTCAATACCATGTGCGATCGCACCCCTCCCCATGCGAACACACTATCCAAATTCCCCTTACCCTATGCGATCGCATACCATTACCCGCGATCGCATAGGGCCCCAGCCCAGCTAATATAAAAACGAATTAAAACCAGGCAGAACCCTTTCTTCTCCAATTTTTCGAGGTTCCAGCCCTAAAAACGAGTTTTCTTCAACAATCTTCATCCCCAATTTAGGTAATCAATTCCAAACCCTGTTCTTTCAATTTCTTACTATTTTGCATCACTTTTAAAGCAAAAACAAAGAATTTTCATGGAACAAATTGAGGGTTTGGGTAGAATTAGGGATTTTGTTAAAAATCGAATTTTTATACTAAATTAAGGTCGGATTTCAAAACTAATAGCATATTTGGGTTCGTGGGTGAATGGGTAAACGTAATTTGGTCCGAACCCCGAGTTTAGACCAAGCGGGCCCGGGGTCGGGTTTTCACTTTTTTTTGAGAAAACTTAGGAAAAATTATATTTTTCAATAAAGTTAGTTCCTTTAGCATTAGTTAGTGATATTAAGTTANGTGAGTGGCCTGCGGAATTGAGGTAAGTGTTTGGTCTAACTTTGGCTTGAGGGAATAGGACTCCCCACTTGTTTGTTATGTGAAATGCATGGGCGTGGTGTATAGGTGTGGTGACGAGTATCTATGCACCACCCAAATTGGTTGTTAAACATGATCCCCTTTCCTGTTCCCCACTTATTTGATTATTGTCTTAATTGTTATATGTTCGCTATTGTTTATATGACTATTTGGCCTTGTTGATTTGTTGTTAGATATTGTTGTGACTATTTGGAAAGAGTATTGGCTGTTTGAGTTGGTTTCCTTGTGATATAAAAATGGTTGAGAGGTTTGGCATTGTTTTTACGAAATAAATATTTATATTTGATATTCTTGTTGGTTTCATGGTTGAGAGGATATTGATGAAGTTATGAGAAAAATGCAGTTTATTATTTGCAATTGTGGAGACAAAAATATATTGTGAAAGGCTTGGCCTAAATTGTGAAACTTATAAATAAATTGATATGATATGTCTGGTGGGAGCGGGTTGCACGCCGCAACAAGGAGTGATAAGGGTGGACATGTGAGATCGAGTTGCACGCCGCAACAGGAGTAATAAGGGTGATATTTTAGGGAGGAGCAATAAGGGAGGACAGGTGGAAGCGGGTTGCACGCCGCAACAAGGAGCGATAAGGGAGGACATTTATATTTTACTGATTTTTAAGGAAAAAGAAAATAAAAGTTTTGAAAAGATAAAATGTCTATTTCACTACTCTTTAAATATTTTAGCACTATTTTTATTCAAAGTTAAAGTTTGGAACTTTGAAGAGTCATTTGAGAATTGGTTATAGCTGAGTTATTTTATTTTGTTGCAGCACTTATTCATCTATTAGTTTAAATTTCTTTCTGGCTTTATTATTTATTGTTGTTATCGATTATATTGTTGAAGCTCTGCCTCAACCTCGTCACTACTTTGCCGAGGTTAGGCTCGGCACTTACTCAGTACATGGGGTCGGTTGTACTGATACTACACTCTGTGCTCTTTTGCACAGATCCAGGTACTAGTCAGCAATAGAGAACTTCAGGACGACCACCTATTCATTTGGAGACACGAGGTACATCTGCCGGCGTTCGTAGATTCCGAGAGTCTTCTCCTATATTTTTACATACACTATATTATTCAGAATAGTTACACTACTTATTTCAGCCATTATTTGTAGTATTCTTTAGTAGTTCGTGGATTGTGACACCAGACCCTGGGGTAGTCTTAGTGTTATTTTTATTATTAGTTCGTGGTTTGTTTTTCTTAATAGGTCATTATTATTATTTTATTTTATTGTCGTTGGGAATTATTCTAATTAAGTTCATTTGGAATTTATTTGTTTATGCTTAAGTAATTAATTGAGGAAATTAATTAATCGACTTCTAACATTGGCTTGCCTAGCATGTGTGGTGTTAGGCACCATCACGATCACTAAGGTTGGGAATTTGGGTCGTGACAATGGTCCTAATGAATTCGAAGGCTAAGTATGCGGTGTTTAAAGGTTTCAGGCAGCAGTATGATTAACAATCGAGCTTTTGCAGCGTAATTTCTGAGAAAGGGAAAATGAGTGGAGTGTTCTATGTTATTTTCAGTATGCAGATTAGTATTGGAGGAGTGAGAGAAATAAACTCCGGATTGTAGGAAGATTATCATGAGGGTATGAGACGGTTAGCGGGATTTAGACAGCATGGTCTCATGAGTCAAGGACACTCGGGATGAGTGAGGATTGAGCTTGCTATGAGTTGAATGGGGTTACTATTATTTCTGAGGCAATTAAGGATGATTAAAAAGAATATAGATTGGTTAGCCATGGTTGAAATGGCACATGTACAACAGTGATCAGTTTCGTCAGTGTGATTAAATTATGCATGTGGTTTGTGCCGGTGTGTGCGAGGCTTGTCGGCCGCCGTAATAGATCATAATCGGAAGCATTCAAGTATTATGGCTTGTCAAGTGTAGGCGGATCCCGGAAGGATCATGGGGGTATAGACTATCCCCTGAGGATTTTCCTGTTTTGTGATTCTGAGAAGTCACTCATGAGTTGTTATGATTCTCTTGAATTGAGGTAAGAAAAAGGTTTCTATATGATGGAGTGTTCACCTTATTAGTGGTTTAGGAGTTATGATGGGATTCTTGCGCCATCTCATATTGGCATGTTAGGTGTAGTAAACGGTATGTACCAGGAAGTAAGGATCGAGATTGCGGTTCGGTGTTAACAAGGATGTCATGAGCTCGGATGAGCGAGGAAAAGGGATTTGAATGTTTGGAGTAAGCTGGTGTTGTCTTCAGTGTCACCTGAGATCGGTGTTTGAGGAAAGCGGATTTACATCCTGGTCCTGGGTTCTTTATTTATTTTATAGCGTCAGTATGGTCGGCGGTATGGATGTGTAGACATGTTACCCTGTGTGGAAGGACGTGGGAGCATGACCGCGAGAAGATCGTATGACTGTGACATGTAGCCACTTAATGGATTGAAGATTCAGACTGAGTATGAAGAAATGTAATATTTCTTGTTTGAGAGTTATACCCGGAAGGTGTTCAGTTCAACTTTATTGCAGATCGGGGTGAGGTCCCGGCTATGATGGTGGTTCTTGCATGTTATGAGAAGAGATGGGTTGTTATGGATCCAGGAAAGGTTATCAGCCTAGTTCAGTGCGAGCATAATCACCTTGAAGTGTGTGAATGGATTTAAAGAGGACTATGGACTTCATATGAGTCAGGTGTGTTCATTCCAGTATAACGCTCCCCAAGGAGGGGTGTTAGAATATCAGAAGTGGTTCCGTCTTCGTCCAATTCATGAAATATTATGATTGTGCTGTGTGAGTTGTGAAACGGCCTGATAAATTCCTATGTGCTGAGGTTTCGCATAGTAATGATATTATATGAGCGTGAGATCTCTTGAGATTCAGAGTATATATATCGCACCTCAGTTGTGCTTAAGTTTTGTAGCATATGACTCTATCAGTCTCCCCCGGATGGTATTATGCACTTAGTGTGCTTGTGACCGATATTCAGTAATTTGTAATAGTGAGCGATTCAACTCCGTGTATATCTCCTTATGTGAATTTTATGATGGGATCGGGTGGCACGCCGCCACGGGTATGTTATTTTGATTGGGTTGCACACCGCAACAGTGTGATGTTGAGTAAGGTTCCTCTATTTATTTTCTTGTGTTCTGCTTCCTATTTTCTAAGGAAAGTTCATAATAGTTGCGTGAGTTGAGTAGTCCCTTCCTGAATCCTTTCTTTTTGTATCATGTTCGAGTTGTGGCCTATTGGCACATTGTGGCATCGTGTGAGGTTGTTGGTCATGTATGGGGTGATTGGTTGTCTGAGTAGTTCCTACTGAGTGAGGCGAGATTATTGGATCAGGGATCAGTGCGATAACATTTTTGTAAAGTATATTAAGGAACAATACCAGTATTTGGTTAGTAATGAGAGATTCAATGTTTGGTTAAATCTGAAGTCGGTTGGAAATTTCTACACATCTCCTCCGTTGTGGTGGTATCGTCAGCCTTTTTGCAGGACTTATACATAAGTGTACTGAGGTAGATTGGGAGCATCATATTCGTGGAATTTTGACTATTAATGTCAGGGAATGTCATTGTGGGTAGATGGTGAATTATGCGGTGCATGGTGCTAATTCAGCTAAGGTATGCAGCCATGTTCTGGTACCTCGTGTGGTAGTTAATATGGTGATCACATATGGGAAACAAGCCTGGCAGAGGATTTCGGATGTTGAAAACCTGGTTCTAAGGCCCATTTGCCTAAGTAAAGGAGGATATATTCATAATTGTTCGAGCAAGTATGCTCAACTGGGTTGTGGAAGCACGGGCAGGTGCACGAGATGTTAAACAGTGATTTCAGATAACTCAAGAGCAGTTCTTGGCACGTTCGAGGACGAACGTCTGTTTAAGTGGAGGAGAATGTAACGACCCGACCGGTCGTTTTGAGCTCTAGCGCGTCGTCCAGCAGTTTGAGGTCATGAGCAGCTTCGTTTCAGGTATTATGACTCGTAGGCATGGTCGGAGTTGACTTTCGGGAAGTTCGGAGTCAAATTGGAAGGAAAATTCTCATTTCGGAAGCCTTAAGTTGGAAGGATTGACTAAGATTAGAAGTTTGAGTAAAAGACCTCCGAATCAGGATTTGAAGGTTCCAGCAGGATCGTATGATGATTTCGGACTTGTGCGTGTGTTCGGAATGGGTTTTGGATGACCCGGGAGCGTTTTGGCGCCCAATAGCGAAATAAGAGTTTCCTTAAGTTCATATTGTGGTTTGGGATGTGTTTTTATGTTATCGAGGTCCGAACGTAATTTCGAGACCGAGAATAGTTCTGTTATGTCATTTATGACTTGCTTGCAAAATTTGGTATCATTCCGAATAGTATAGGTCGGTTCGGCGCATTGTTAATGAATTCAAGAACTTAAAGTTCTTAAGTTTGATTCTAGGGGTTATGAGGCGTGATTCTAAGTTTTAGCATTGTTTTGGGTGTTCCGAAGGCTCGAGCAAGTCCGTAGGATGATTTGAGACTTGTTGGTACATTTGGTTTGAAGTTTTGAGGGATTGGGTGAGTTCCGGGTAGGTCCCGGGATGTATTTAGGCTTAAAACATACCTGTTGCAGGTCAGAGAAGTCAAATCTCTGAACCCACCATCGAGGTCCGCGGTCCTTTTTGTGCTGACCGCAGTGGGGGCCTTTGCTGCCGCGGTCGTTTTTGTGCGGTCCGCGGTGGAGGAGCTGGACCACTGGTCTGACTTCAGATACCTATATCTTTTTATCCACAAGGAATTTGGAGATGATTCCAAATCGTAAGTTGTAGCCCTTCGTGTGTCGTTTCTAGAAAGGTAAAGAAATTGCAATTTGGACATCTTTAAAGAAAGGTATGGCCACAATACTAAAGCATGTCACTGCAGTCATTTTTATTTGTTTTCTTCACTTTTTCTTGTTTTTGCCAGCGAGGTCCACTGTCGTTTTTGTGCGATCCGCGGTGGGGGCCTGAGAGGGGTATAAATAAGTGGCATTTTCAGTTATTTTTCATTTTTCAAAACCCTAAAAACATAAGAGGCGATTTTCCAAACACTCTTTCTTCTCCAAAACATTTATAAGTGATTTCTAACTCATTTTCTTCCCTCCTTAACTTCTTTTTACAAGATTTCATCCTAGAATCTAGGGTATTCATGGTGGAATTGGGAATTTTGGGTAAAACCTAAGAATATTGAAATTTGGGGATTTAGACCTCAAATTGAGGTCGGATTCCAAAACTATTTATATATCCGGGCTCGGGGGAGAATGGGTAATCGAGTTTTGGTTCGAATTTCGGGTTTGGACCTTGTTGATAAAATAGACTGTCTAATATATTTATTTTTCCTTGGCTAGACATTCCCTCATAAATTCCTGATTTACTACTTGAATGGGCCTATTTATATGTGGGTACCCAAGTCGCAGGTATGATTCGCGAGTGGGGTAACTCTATTATTTATATGTATCTGCGTCGCATGTATGATTCGCGAGCGGGGTAAGTCCTCCTACCACACTCTTATGGGATCTGGCCGTTCGCCTTGGCAGGATTTATGTACCACACTCTCATGGGAATGGGTTGTTCGCCTCGGCAGGTTAATAGATGCATCTATGGTTCACGTCGTTCGACCCTTCGGCAGTGCACAATTTAATTTTATGTTGGATCGGGCCGTACGCCTCAGCATTTCCTATGTACTTACTATCTTCATTGAATCGTGCATAATGTTTGGCTAGAAGCCAGTGTACCTGAGGGCTCTTCCCCTTAATTTAAGTATAACAACCTATTTGGGTGAAACCGTATCTATGTATACTTTTTATTTTACGGAAGGAAATTGCTAATTGAGATTTGAGTAGAATGTAAGGAGGGAATCGTACCATGTGATTTATTCTCGTTTGTTATTTGCATTCACTCTATTTCATACTTATTTATTTCGTTACTATACCTGATATTAATTGACCTCTAGCAAGTGTCAAATTCGACCTCTCGTCACTACCTCTTTGAGGTTAGGCGGGATTCTTACTGAGTACACGTTATTTTTGTACTCATGCTACACTTGCTGTGCATTTTTGTTGCATAGGTACTTTCACAGAAATATGGCTGACTTGGAGTCTTAGACGAGCTGCATCACCGGGAGTCGACCCACAGTCGGCAGAGTCTTCCTCTATGTATTGTATTTTCACTTTTAACTTTCCTGTCCAACTTGTATTTCAGACAGGCATTGTAGTATCTGTATAAATTCCTAGAAGTTCGCTCATGCGCTTGTCATACCGGGTTCTGAGATTTGTTATGGGATTTATTCACTATTTAAATTTGCTAGTGACATTATTGTTTACTTATTGGAAGTTTGATAATTACTATTTGAGGAAAATAAAAAAAAGAAAGAAAAAAAGGGATGATTTCAAAATATTGTAATAAGGAATTTCATTAAAATAATTAAGTGTTGGCTTGCCTGACCGTGGGGTCCGGCGCCATCACGACCTTTATGGATTTTGGGTCGTGACACCTCAAGCTGTTCTTTCAACTCCTTCAACTCTTTCGGAGCCATACAGTATGGTGGAATAGATATAGGCTGGGTTCCTGGAGCCAAGTCAATGCAAAAATCAATATCACGATCTGGCGGCATGCCTGGAAGGTCAGAAGGAAACACATCGACGAACTCCTGGACCACTGGCACTAAATCAATCGTCGGAGACTTTGCGGTAGTGTCCCGAACATAGGCTAGATAAACCAAACAACCCTTCTCGACCATATGTCGAGCCTTCAGAAAAGAGATAACCCGACTGGATTTACTAACAAATGAATCCTTCCACTCCAAGGCAACTCTGGCATCGGTAAGGTAACACTCATGGCATGGCAATAAAGAATGGCGTGATATGGAGATAACCTGTCACGACCCAAAATCTATGGGTTGTGATGGCGCCGGACACACTGTCAGGCAAGCCAATCCCTGAACCAGTTCAAACAACTTCCTGCTTAACACTTTCAAAATCATGTCTTTTTCTGCATTTATAATCAAATAATAAAGCAAATGCTCGTAAACTAAATACGGCGGAAAATCCACTTAATGCAGTACAAGAAATACCAACACTTTCCCAGAACCCGGTGACACAAGTACATGAGCAATTTCTAAGAATTTATACAATTATACAACTCTTGTCCGAGAATTTAAATTGGACAAAGGTAATAAAGACAAAAGCGTAGGGACATGGAAGGGAGACTCTGCCAGCTGCGGAACGCCACCAGAACAATGCAACCTGAGTAAGTCTCCAAATCGATCACTGCACTATGAGGGTACCTGTGCAACAAAATGCACAGAAAGTGTAGCATGAGTACATATACATATATGTACCCAGTGAGTATCCTGTCTAATCCGAAGAAGTAGTGACGAGAGGTCGACTCAATACTCACTAAGGTCCAACAGTAATAGAAATAAACAGTATATAAGGAAAGCAGTAAACATGTAAATAGTGCACCACAATTGTGAAGAGAATACAGAGTTCCCAAGTAATTATTGAAAGCAGTAACAACTCACATGTCTCCTTTCCCCAAACATCTGTCAAATCATAAATCAGGAAAACAAAAGTACCAAACAGTCATGCGCACACAGGAGTAGGACAACCGACTGGAGTCATGAGGGAGAATAGCTATGCACTACCGGGGATCGACCGGCCCGTACCAAGAGTGCATGCTTAACAGTAATCCTGCCTACGCACTGCCGGGGATCGACCGGCTCGTACCAAGAGTGCGTCTATCAATGTAATCATATCATAGTGAAGAATAGCTATGCACTTCCGGGGATCGATTGGCCCGTACCAAGAGTGCATGCTTAACAATAGTCCTGCCTACGCACTGCCGGGGATCGACCGGCCCGTACCAAGAGTGCATTCTTAATTAAATCCCTATGCACTGGCGGGGATCGACCGGCCCGTACCAAGAGTGCACTATAAATCCGCCGTGGTGTACGACCCGCTCCCATAAGAGTGAAGGAAATTACATATCGCTCGCGGGATGTAAATTACGAAGCGACAACATGCGCACACAGAATGTAAAGTTCATTTCACCACAATCCTTTCAAATTATTTAAGTAAATGAAAGCTCGGGGAAAATAATAATATCTTACATGAGTACCAAACTTATAGGTCATTTCTTTTCTTTTCATAATACTTTCCAAATATANAATAATATCTTACATGAGTACAAAACTTATAAGTCATTTCTTTTCCTTTCATAATACTTTCCATAAATAATTTCTTTCATATTCCTTCCCGTAAGTTAATACATTTCATAATATTTTTCCGTGAAAACAATTTCTTTCCATATTAATTTAAAATCCATAAATCTCAGAGAAACAAAACCACACAACAGGATATAATAACATACATATAATTCATTACAAGAAGTATACAGGGCAAGATGTGGGGCCTAACTACCCGGACATAACAATAGTAGCCGCTACGTACGGACTCTCGTCATTTGGTACGTACGTAGCCCCAACAAACAATTACATGTAGCATGTAGAACACCTAAGGGGACAATTCCCTCTTACAAGGTTAGAAAGGAGACTCACCTCGCTCCGAAGATTCATCACCGGATTCCAAGCCTCTACGACGACAAAAATGGATGCGCAACGCTCTNCCTCTGAAGCTTGGTTGAAATCTTTCTTGAAACGCTCTCAAAATCCGCCCATAGTCATGAAGAAATGAAGAAAAATGAGCTAAACCCGCTAAAATATCATTCTGACCAGGTATTTACTCATCGTGATCGCGGAAAATGCTTCGCGATCGCGGAGAACAATTGCCCAGCCTGCCCGAATAGCCTCCAGTAGAATAGTCATAACGTTTCGCACACAACTCCAAATGACAAATGGTTAAATGTTCTTAATACTAGACTCAAAGATCTACAACTTTGTTGGTCATCTTCCAATTCCTTATAGAGTTCTAGATATAATCTAGCAAAGTCATCCCATGTGCAACACAACTTTCTTCTTCATCTTCCCGGACACCCTGTAGTGTAACAGCCATAACTCTTTGTACACAAATCCAAATCATGAATGGTTTACCTTTATAACAACTAGACACAAAGTGATACAACTTTCATTTTTATACCATCTCAAAATTCCTTATAGATTGTGAGATATGAGCCTCCGAAGTCGAGTCAGTGCAGCAGAACATTTACTCTACGCGATCGCGAAAGGCTTTCCGCAATTGCGATTCACTGGCCCGTTTCTCACATTTTACTCACCGCGATCGCGACCAATTCCCCGCGATCGCGTAGAACACTGCAGTAGCCAAAAACCAGCAGTTAAAAATGGCCTAGAAATGGTCCGAAACCACCCCGAAACTCACCCGAGCCCGTCGGGACCTCGTCCGAACGTACCAACAAGTCTGGAAACATATCACGGACTTAGTCGAGGCCTCAAATCACATCAAACAACGCCGAAAATACGAATCGTGCAAGAATTCAACTTTATGAACTTTGAAAATTCTAACTTTCACATCCGATGCCGAAACCTATCAAATCACGTCCGATTGACCCCAAATTTTGCACACACGTCATATTCGACATTACGGATCTGCTCCAACTTTCGAAATCTCATTCCGACCCCGATATCAAAATTTCCATTTCCGGTCGAATTCTTCAAAAACCTTCAGTTTTCTATCTTTACCCAAATGACCTTAAATTGACTTCCGGATATCTGAATTCACTTCTGATCGCGCTCCCAACTCGAGAATCACCATACAGAGCTATTCCTAGACTCGGAATCCCAAACGGACATCAATATCATTGAAATGCGCTTCAAGCCAAATTTAGGAAATTTCTTCAAACATGCTGACTTCCACAATATACACCGAAATGCTCTCGGGTTATCCAAATCCCGATCCGGACATACGCCCAAGTCCGAAATAACCATACAAACCTGCTGGAACCTTCGGATCCTGATTCCGAGGTCGTTTACTCAAAATTCCAGTCTTACTCAATTTCTTCAACTTAAGGCTTCTAAAATGAGAATTTTCCTTTCAATTTAACTCCGAACCTCCTGAATTTCAACTCTGACCATACACACAAGTCACAATACCCGAAATGAAGCTGTTCATGACTCCCAACTGCTGAACAACGTGCTGGATCTCAAAATGACCGGTCGGGTCATTACATAACCAGTACATGCCCAAGATGACCTCAAAGTTGGCAATATCAAGTAATAGAAGGTCTGCTCTCGTCTCGTAACCACAGAATATGACCACACAGGACCGATAGATCTGATCCACAACCACTGAATCGCCCACAGGAGTGGACACATAAACAAGAGCACCCAAGGATTCACGAGGAATATCTAGCAAATGAGCAAACAGAGATGACACATATGAATAGGTAGACCCTGGATCAAATAATACTGAAGCATTCCTACCGCATACTGAAATAATACCTATGATCACAACATCTGAGGCCACTGTATCTGGCTTGACCGGTGACGCGTCCCCTTTTTCGACTCCTCCTTTCGGATCGGTCAGGGTTCTTGACATTATTAGGATAACTCCTTTCCTTTTGGGAAATGGGGCGTGCAAGGAATTGGAGAGTCGCCACCAAACGAGTTAAGGTGCGTTAGGACACCTATTAAGGGTCATTTACTCGAAGGGCTTGAAATTACTCAAAGGGGAAGGTGTTAGGCACCCCTCAGAGTCCGCAATTGTGGTTCCTGGCCAAACAACTTTGTGAATTTAAGCAAGTAACAACTAGGAAATTAAAGTTTAAACAAGTAGGGTTTCTAGAGAATTCGCAGTCTAAGCACACATGTGAAAGTACACTTGAAAAGATTAAAGTTTGAAGAGGGATTTTGAAAGAGTTACAATTTAAACACCTATGCAAAGGATAGGGGAGGTCCTAGGTTATTTATCATATAGGATCACATCAGTACAATGCCCGGTAATCACTCCTCAGAAGAGGGGCTACACGTGGCATTAGCGCACCGGTCATCATGTCTATATCTACCCTTCCCCCACCCCATAGAGCTTATTTAAGAGAATTTTAATTAACGATCTCTATTGCGTGTTGTTACCCGTCCCTTCTTAATGGCCCTGTAGGAATTTAGGACCTCTACCTATAGGCAGTTCTAGACAGACCCCTAAGGTTTAAAGGAGAAAATACTAAGGCGACAAGCAATAACATATAAGACTTCAGCAAATAGTACAGGAAAGAACATATAAAAGGCTCAAGTTCACCTCCACATGTAATACATATAAGCAACATGACTCAAACACAAATAAGGATAGTAGAGTCCTAGTACCTGGTATCTAGGTGAATATCAGAACACAAGGAGCATGCAGATTTATTTATAACCCAGAAACAGAGGCCTAACTAGTTTGCCTACTGATTTTAAAACCTGTTAAGCATTAGGCAGCATGCGCAAAGAGACTGATCTCCAGTTTTAGCAATTTTAATCACCTAAGGCTTGCCTAGGCATAAGACAGTGTATAATAGTTACCAAACTTATTGAAGAAGGCTGTTACAAATTGTTTTATTAAACATGCTGTTCTAGGTGTTTAAAGGATGCAGAATTATTACCAGTTGTTTAGAAACAGAGTAAAACTTTTTTTTATGTCATCTTTTATGCATCAATAGTTAACTAGGTGTAGTTGAACGAGTGAGACCCTAGAACATGATATCTAGCATGCACGTACAAGATAGGATGATTTATATGCAGAACTCCTAAAACTAGGTCATCTAAATGCACATCACGTTTTCAGGATATGCAAAGTTCCCTAAAGCAGGATTCCTAAATGCACAACAGTTACAGCATTAGGCACGGTTTCAAAATATGCATAAGTGATAGTTTATTTTAGTGTTGTTATTTACCCTAGATACAGGATTTCTAAATGCTCAGCATGGTTATAGCATTATGAGACATGAATGCACGAATAATGACTTATATTAATGTGTTTATCCTAGAACAGGATTTTTGAGTGATGATAGTACCAAAATGAGATGTTGAAACAATGTGAAAGACCTAAGCATGATATCTAATGTGTATGTATAAGGCATAGTGGTTTATATGCAAAATTCCTAAAGCAGGATTTCTGGATGCTCAACAGGTTACAATATTATTAGACATGATCTCAAATTATGCATAGTTTGTGTCAACATTGTCATTTATCCTAAAGACAGGATTTCTAGGTGATAAAGCAGTATTGTTAAAATGAGATGCTGAGAAACAATACATATGAGACCTAGGAGGCATGGTATCTAATGCATGATATGCTTTTCACACATTAGTCCTAAACATGAATTCTATTGCGCACAAAGAAATGTAAACCTAGGGCATGGTTTCTACCCTTTTATAACATGTATAGCTACCCTTCCCCTTTTTCACTATCCATCCCCAATATTTGTTTACAATAAATTATTACAAACCATTATTGAATGAATTACATAAATAGATAAGAAAAATAAGAAGTTATACTATAGGGAGCCTACCAATAGGCCCAAGTGTCCAGAGTTCCAATGCCAAGAGGGATTTCACAGCCTTTCACATAATCAGGGTGTGTCAGAGTTTCCTAAGGACCTAAAGGGATCCCGGGCAATGCTCACACCCAGATTTCATAACTATGGTTGAGTAAGTGTAGTGTGGAAGAGCCAACTCTAATGTATCAGAGTTTAGAGAGATCTCATAGGGATCCCAAAGTAGTCACACATTAGAGGGGCAGAACTTAGATGTCTAAGAATAGAGTGAGAGTGCTTGACATAGTTTGAAAAGATTTGAGTAGGAAAATAGTTTAAACAAGAAAGACTGGTTCCAAATGAGTTTTGCAAAAAACAGTAAGAGACTTTATTCAACAAAATAATTTGAAAAGAGTAGGGCAATCAGAACAAACAACATTCGCATTTCAGAATCAGAGTAGCACATATAGAACAAGGACTAGGACAAGTTCAGAAACCACAAACTGGGTGATGAGGGATTGGGGACAAGTATAGAGCATATACGGGGTAAGCACATAATAGGTAGATATGCACATAGATACTAAGTCAAGGAAGTCCTAAGGGAGTTCAAGGGGGTTAGGGTACAGTAGGTATTTCAGAATTAAAAAGAACCAAGCAATCATAAAGTGCAACTTGCTTTAGCACAGAGAGTTCAGGCCAGTAATAAGAAAAGCCTAAGTAAAGCAGAATTAGTGAAGTATACTAAAGGGGGGGGGGGGGTATTACATAAGCATGCTGAGTTCTAAGGGAAGGGATACATGACATGCAAAATGAA
Organism: Nicotiana undulata; assembly: GCA_005239495.1. Classification (NCBI taxonomy): domain Eukaryota; kingdom Viridiplantae; phylum Streptophyta; class Magnoliopsida; order Solanales; family Solanaceae; genus Nicotiana; species Nicotiana undulata. The sequence goes on along the minus strand of ML247279.1, from coordinate 3,564 downwards.
TAACAATGCAGCCAGGTTAAGTACAAACTTCACAGAAAACCCCCAAGTAAAAGCATATGAGAAAAAGGATGAATTGAAATACCAAAAGAAACATGCTTTTTAGACTTAGACTGAAATTAGGACGTACCAGTATATGAGATAACAAGCACAGAATGAAGAGCAGTAAATTAACCAGCCTTAGCTTGGAGCCGGCTGATAATAACAAGTAACCAGAAGGAGAGCAAAAGATATTATCTTTTGTATAAGAGAGAGTTTTGAACAATGTGTGTTCGTGTCCTGTGCTAATGAAAGACTAGGGCATTTATAGTTTTAAAAGAGGCAGAAAATAAGGTAAAGGTAATAGTTCAGCAGTAATTATAGTAGTATATGTCAATTAGAATCAAATTAGTATAAGGACTTCTTTTAATTAAGGAATATACTCAATCAGTAATATACAGTGATGGAATAAGGAAAGAAAATTGTATAAGGCTGATTGTAACACATAAGGAAATAACATAAGTGTAATATAGGTACAGAGCATGTGATTAAGGCCAAGTTCACATACTCTATTTAAAGAAAATACATATACATTAGTTTGACAGCAGAATCAACCGTAAAAAATAAGGCAAGAGATAATTTAAGTTCTGGAAATCAGTAAGGAGATCCTTGAGTGAGGTTCTAATTACAAGAAATCAGCATCAATCAAAGGAAAATATCACACATGAGCGGGATAGACATGATACGAACAAGGAGAACAGGAAATCAACATGTTTTAATTAAGGAAATGCTCAAAATCAGTAGAGAATATTATGCAAAATCAATGAAGAACCAATCACAGGGATTCAAAGACTTACAAATAGAAAACAATACTGATTTTGGGGGAATCAGCACAAGCTTATGATAACAAACAGAATAACTCATAATACGCGAGAATCAGAAACCCTAACAAGCAAACATAGGGTAAGATCACATAAATCAGGGGTTCACATGGAGCATGGCCTAAAATAACAAAATGAATGTAATACAAGCATGATAAGTGAATAGTCAGAGACATTGATGAACAAAAAATAGAGTAGAACCACACAATAAGTAGGAATAATAGCAGCCAGAAACCCTAATAAGCAAACATAGGGTAGAAGTCATGGAATCACAGAGTGTTCATGAGAACACAGTAAACATAATAGAACAGGTAAACATATTATCGAAAATAAAATCAGAACCGCAGATTAAAACCAAGAACTTTGGGGGTTTTAACAAAAAATGAATCAACAAAAGGGAAAAGGTTCAAATAAACGCTTAGACATAATAAAATCACGGGATAACACTAAAAATCAGAAAGAAGAACTGTTTTGAAACAGGGTTTAAGAATCTTAGTTTTGGAGATGAAGAGTCACTTTAGGAAAATCGGAAAAAACCTTTGAAAACAACCAAATAGCTCATAATATGCCAAGATCTATCACAGATCCAAGAATAATCAGAGACTAGTAGTTAGGGTTTCATAGAGACAACCCAAAGAGAAGGAAAATCGTCTCAAAATCACAAGTCTTAACCAGAAGTGGTAAGATCTTACTCGGACGGCCTAGAATGGCCGGAAAATGACATGAGGAGACCTAGGAGGTGAGTGGATTTCTGGGTGGTTCTCTTGAGGACCTCAAAGGCAGCATCAACCCGGTGTAGGAAGAGAGCCATGGGCTGTGGGTGGTGGTGAGACCACCATGGTTACCGGCAAAGCAACGGCCGGTGAGGGAGCTAGGTTTAGCAGGGGAGCGTCTTGAGAGAGACGAGGGAGATGTAATGGTGGAGTGAAGGAGAGAATGAGGAGGGAAAGGGGTAGTCTTAGGGTTTAATTATGGTAATAGGCGACTTGGATTGTTGATCGAAATTAATCAACGGTCCACATTAAACAAGGGGTTGGGCCGGGTGGTTAAGGCATTGGGCCTGGGTATTTTGGTTACTTTAATTGGGTCAGGATCAGATTAGTTTAGGCTATAATTAAAAATAAAAAATGGCTAGTTGTTAAATACCCAATTAATTAACTAGAATAAAAAAATAGCTGAATAATTGTAAAAAATGAAATTCATACTTAGAAAATACATGATTACTTAGTATTTTTAAAAATACAAATGGTTAATTACTGGATAAAAAATAGTACAAAATCATATGATTGGGCTATAATTGCAAAATTACTACAATTATAGCCAAAAGGTACCAAATTGGCTAATTATGAAACAATTTGGCCTTAGTAGGACCAAAAAATAATAAATTAACTCAACAAATACTCTGAAATCATTTGTAATACAATTTTGCAATTATTTATTGGAAATAAAATGCCGGATAAATAAAAAATGAATTAATAAAGATATAGGAAAATTATGAAAAAATACCAATTGCTATTAATGGCTATATATGCAATTTAAAAATATTTTGAGGAAAAATTGGGTATCAACAACCGGGAAAGCATAGAATCTAGTTGGACAGCGCCTGGCTGGCCTCCGTTTGACTGAACAATAGCTGCCTGACCTCCCCCTGCCTGACCTCTACCTCTAGGACGACCCTTACCAGCCTGTCCCCCACCTCTGGGCGGCCGGGAAGCTGGTGCTTTAATCATGGGCTGATGACTCTGTTGTACTGACTTGCCCCAAAGCCTGGGACAAAATCTCTTCATATGACCCGGATCTCCACACTCGTAACAACCCTTCGGAGCCATAGACTACTGCCCCGAAGTCTGACCCTAATGACCTAAATACCCACTAGAAGGACCCTAAATGGCTGGTGGGCGGTATGAACTCTCTAGCATGGCACCGAAATAAGCATTGGAAGAACCCTGATGACCAGAATACCCACCAAGGAACCCTGAATGGCTGGTGGACGGTAAGAACTCTCCGGCATCGCGCTGAAATAAGGCCTCACTAGAGCACCTCGAGGAGGTGGTGGTGGTGTTGAATATGGGGGCTTACTGGGCTGACCCCTCCCAAACTGACCTTTGCCCCTATCTGGGGCACCTCTAAACTCTCCAGAGTGTCACGACCCTAAATCCTAACAGGCCGTGATGGCGCCTATCGTGGAACTAGGCTAGCCGACCATCACTTTACTACGCTTTTGTTCAATCATAACAGTTCACAATTAAATAATCAGCAAGCAACCATAGCATAAATAATATAAATAAGTCTTAGCGTCCCCATAATATTCTAAACCACCTCCCAAGAACTGGAGTCAATAGTCATGAGCATCTAAGAATAAATAAATCTAACTCTTATAAAACTATAACG
>ML247278.1:0-35852 GCA_005239495.1 Nicotiana undulata | reverse complement strand
ATATATACGTATCTCGTAAAGCAATGTCCAACAGCTCAACCTTTCTGTACCACAAGGAAACCAGACAAACAACCGATATTCTTCCAAAATAACCTCACAAATTTTCAACAACGAAGTAATAAGGCCAAATAGACATAGAAACAATAATGGACATAGAACAATTAGGACCGGAATCTATTAAGTTGGAAACGAAAAAGGGATCATGTTTAACAGACAATTTGGTCGTGCATAGATAATCGTCACCTCACCTATACACCACACACATGCAAATTCACATAGCAAACAAGTGGGGATTCCTATTCCCTCAAGTCAAGGTTAAACCAAGCACTTACCTCGATCTAACAAGCACTTCACTGCTCTAGTACTGCCTTTCCTTTAGAATTTGCTTCTAACCCGCTTGAATCTAATCACAATTTGTTCGATGTTATCAATCATGGCCTAAAGGAATCATCTTTATTGAAAAACAATGGTCTTCCTATGTTTTCCTTTTCAAATTTGAAAATCGACCCCGGACCCGCTTGGTCTAAACTCGAGGTTCGGACCAAAATCCGTTTACCCAATCTCCCCCGAGCACGGATATACAATTGGTATTTGAATCCGACCTCAATTCGAGGTCCAATTCCCCAAAATTTGAAATTTCTAAGTTCTTTCCAAAAACCTAATTTTTTACCATGAAAACTCTAGATTTTTTGTTGTAATCTTGTTAAAACTTGTTAGGAATTGAAAGAAATCGGTTAGAGGTCACTTACCAATGGTTTGGAGAAGTTTGGGTCTTTAGAAAACCGCCTATGGAGGTTTAGGGTTTGAGAAAATTGAAAAATGGGTGAAAATCCCGTCTAAAATCTTACTTAACAGGTTGCAGATGTCGCATTTGCGACCCTCGCAAAAGTGAAGAAATACTTCGCAATTGCTAACAAGAGGAAACTGGGAAAAAGTCGCATTTGCGACAAAAAGTTCGCATTTGCGAACTGAGCACACCAAAAAACCAGCATTGTTTTCCCGACACGGAAATGAGCATAACTTTCTCATACAATGTCTAAGTTCAATAATTCTTTTTCATATGGCTCCGAATTACGATACAGACCTAATGGTTCAATAAAAACTGAATTTGGAATTCATTTGCTTAATGTGGTATCATTTATGCTTGAAGAAACGACGATGAAGCATAAAGAACAAGCACAATATAGCCTAAACTTATCCGAAACTCACCCAAGCCCTCGGGGCTCCAAACCAAACATGCACGCAAGTCTAAAAATATCATACGGACTTGCTCGTGCGATCAAATCATCAAAATAACATCAAAACATATGAATATAACCTCAAACCTCATGATTTTCTCAAGAACACTCAAATTTTCTAACTTTTCAACCGGACGTCCAAATCACGTCAAATCAATTCTGATTCTCACCAAATTTCATAGATAGGACTTAAATATCATAACAAACTTGTACCGGGCTCCAGAACAAAAATATGGGCCCGATACCAAGGAGTTCAAACATTAATTCATTTCTTTATTTCCTTTAAAATCCAGCACAACAATGTTTTCCAAAAATTGTTTTCTAAGGCCGGGGACCTCGGAATTCATTTCCGGGCATACGCCCAAGTCCCATATTTTACTGGGGACCTCCCAGGATTGTCGGAACACAAATTCGGGTCCGTTTACTCAAAATATTGACCAAAGTCAACTATAATCAAAGTTTAACTCTAGAAATTACTATTTCTCATATTTTCACATAAAAGCTTTCCAATTTCACGTCCGGACGGCGCACGCAAATTGAGATATTTAAAATTAACCTTTTATGGCTAATAAGCCTAGAACGGAGTCTAAATTCATAAAATGACCCCTTGGGTCATCATAATCTCCATCTCTAAAACAAGTGTTCGTCCTCGAACGAACATAGAAAATTACCTGAATTGGCGAACAAGTGTGGATATCTACTCTGCATGTCCGAATTGGACTCCCAAGTAGTTGCCTCAATGGGATGGCCTCTCCACTGCACTCGAATTGAAGGAAACTTCTTAGACCTTAACTGACGAACATGTCGGTCTAAAATTGCTACCGGTTCCTCCTCATAAGTCAAGTCTTGTCCAATTGGGCAAAGCTGAAATCCAACACGTGGGACGGGTCACCATGATATTTCCGAAGCATAGACACGTGGAATACCATATGAACTAAGGATAAACCTGGAGGCAACGCAAGTCTATAAGCCCCCCCCCCCCCACTCTATCAAGAATCTCAAACGGCCCGATATACCTAGGGCTCAACTTACCCTTCTTTCCAAACCTCATAACACCCTTCATGGACGATACACGAAGTAATACTCTCTCTCCAATCATGAATGCCACATCACGAAACTTACGATCGGCATAACTCTTTTGCCTAGACTGAGCCGCATGGAGTCTCCCCTGAATAATCTTGACCTTATCTAAGGCCTCCTGAACTAAGTCTGTACCCAGTAACCGAGCTTCTCCGGGCTCAAACCATCCAACTGGAGATCTACACCGCCTACCATATAATGCCTCATAAGGAGCCATCTATATGCTCGATTGATATCTATTATTATAAGCAAACTCCGCTAACGGAATGAACCGATCCCAAGAGCCTCCAAAGTCAATAACACAAGCGCTAAGCATATCCTCCAAAATCTGAATGGTACGCTCGGACTGCCCGTCAGTCTGAGGATGAAATGATGTGCTCAACTCCACTCGGGTACCCAACTCACGCTGAAATACCCTCCAAAAGTGTGAGGTAAACTGCGTACCTTGATCTGAAATGATCGACACGGGCACACCGTGAAGGGGAACAATCTCCCGAATGTATAACTCAACCAACCACTCTAGTATTAGTACTCGCCATAGGAATAAAATGTGATGATTTAGTCAGCCTATCCATAATAACCTAAATTGCATCAAATTTCCTCTGAGTCCGTGAGAGTCCAACAACGAAGTCTACAGCGTTACGCTCCCACTTCCACTCAGGAATTTCTATCTGCTGAAGCAAACCACCAGGTCTCTGATACTCATACTTTACCTGCTGACAATTTAAGCAACGAGCCACATAAGCAACAATGTCTTTTTTCATCCTTCTCCGCCAATAATGCTGCCTCAAATCCTGGTACATTTTGGATGCACCTGGGTGAATCGAATACTTAGTATTGTGAGCCTCCTCAAGGATCATCTCACGAAGGCCATCAACATTAGGCACACATATACGACCCTACATCCTCAAAACACCATCATCTCTAACTATAACTTGCTTGGCACCACCGCGCCGAGCTGTGTCCCTAAGAACCATCAAATGTGGGTCATCATCCTACCGATCCCTGACATGCTCAAATAAAGACGACCAAGCGACTGTACAAGCTAGGATGCTGCTGGGAAAAATATACAACCTCACGAACTGAATAGCCAAAGTCTAAATGTTTGAAGCCAACGGTCTCTCACTGACCGGAATACATGCAAGGCTTCCCATACTCACCGACTTCCTACTCAAGCATCGACCACCACATTGGCCTTCCCGGGATGATACAATATAATGACATCATAATCCTTCAATAACTCCAACCATCTCTGCTATCTCAAATTTAGATCCTTTTGCTTGAACAAGTACTGGAGACTGCGATGGTCCGTGTAAACCTCACACGGCATGCCATAAAGATAGTGCCTCCATATTTTCAATGCGTGAACAATGGCTGCCAATACTAAGTCATAGACATGATTATTCTTCTCATGGACTTTCAACTGTCGCGACACATAAGAAATCACCTTTCCATCATGCATTAATACTACACCTAATCCAATACGAGATGCACTACAATACACCGTGCATAATCCTGAACCCGTGGGCGACACCAACGCTAGCGCCGTAACTAAAGAAATCTTGAGCTTATGAAAGTTCAACCCACACTCGTCCGACCATTTGAATGAAACACCCTTTTTGTTCAATATGATCTTAACAGTTGTTCATAATAAATTACAGAATCACCAAATAACTTCACGTAACAATAATACCCTTTCAGCCCTTCACAATACTGATAATGAGATGTGATGCATGAAGTCCTCATAATTACTTACCCGAATCAACGTGTCTCATTTAACGCCACATGGGAGGGCACCCACCATATAGGTCAAAGCTTAATAATTATATCACGCATTTGGCAACTTATGCACAAATAAATTTTATATAAAAAAATTTTCCACATAAACCTAACAGGCATGACTCCCTATTGGTACTATGGTAACAATTTTAATTTCACTAGAGAGAATTTAAACACAAGAATTTTCATCACAAGGATCACGTCCTTATATAACTTCCACCGCGGCTCGTAGCCGATTTAAACATATCAAATCATTTTAAAATGCGAGGAGTTTGCCCTCAGTTCTGAATCACAAGTAATATATACCTCGTGCCCATCAAAATATTCCATTTTCTTATTTTAAATATCTTCCGTTAAACAAAATTACAACACGTAATGATAGACATAACTATCTTCATATAATCCCCCAATACGAGTATTCACATAAGTAGATTTTAGAGTTACGAAGCTCACCTGAGAGTGGAGCATATTAGGAGGACTTTCCTAGATACTCATAATCAAATTAGGTTACGTAAATTATCACTTTATAATAACTAGAGATTGTACTTGTAATGACACCATCTGGTGTAGCAACCTCAGCCATACCATAGAAAATATATTAACAGGATGGGTCTCCACCTCTAGAAATCTGACCTCCGCCTTCGACATTCTAACCCCTTTTTCCCCCTAGTTGGTCATGTAAGTTGAGTTGTAACTGCAGTGGGGCACGTAGCCTGAGTGCTCTAATGAAATATGACTCTCCCAAGTCTAGGACAATTTCTACCACTAGCCGAAATGAAGTATCAACCTACCCTGAGTCATACAAAAATTTTACAATCATATTTGAGTCCTTTAATGAGTCTGTGGACTTGCTCTCTGTATATATGAACCGAAGTAGGAGTATGACGGGCTAACTTATCGAACCTGATGGCATATTCTGACATATGACCTGAAGCAACCGTTCAACCCTATGCGCCACGTATTATGGAGAGTCCAAGAAACAAACTCTTTCAAAAGCATTTATGAGAGCTGAATCAAGTAGTTGATGTTGCAATGGCTAGTTGTCCTCTTTGTAGGCTTGCCACAAACACCGGCGGTCAATTTCTTCTTTTACTATGTTGACACAATACTGCTAAACCCCCTTTATTCATATACTCTTCGTTATTCTTTTGGAGTAACTCTCATCCCTGTTGACACACACTGATCACAAAAGTAGAGCTTTATACAAATAAATCTTGGCACAAACCATATAGTCTAGAAGCTCGTCAACCACTGTACTCCCTCTGGAGCACCCCAAAATCCGCAACCGTGACTTCCATGATGAGTAGACCTTCTGTGGATTTAAAGTTAGTTATACAACTCCTTTGGTACTGAGGTATATGGTTATTAAGGAGGCGTACATACCGCAAGTCCCAACTTTATCTCTTGCAAAATCTCCGGCTTTATACATTCCAAGCCAAAACCGATATAACACATGACCCCGCAATCTATTCCTTGATAGTGGACTTCCCCACTTACGCGAAGTCATAGGTCACAATGTCTGCTAATCCACAATGTTAAACTTCACAGCTCATACAAATCAACTCTGTTGCTTTCAACTTATTCCCATGTTCTGCATTACTTCATAGCAGCGGTCAAGAAAATCATGTGGGTCTTCAAAAGATGTACCACTGAAGTGGAGTGGAAATAAATTGGTAAACTTGTCCAACCTCAATAAACGGACTAGTGTGTCCTGCAACACTGGAGTAGCTTTAAATCCTTCTAGAATCTGAACTAGTCCAACATATACCGACTGATCTAGAACCTCTGCGTCTAGATCCATTTGAGACTATACTATAGGTGCTGATGTTCAAGCATTAGACTTAGCTCTGCTTCTGTCTCTTCACCTAATCGTAGATGTCATTGGGGCTTCATCTCTTGTTCAGTTGTAGAAGCTTTGTGCGTTGTCGATATTTGTGAGAGGACAAGAATAGACGAGTTCAATCATCAATTATAGAATAAATTTGCACGATAGAGTAGAATAGAAGTGAAATTGTTCCTAACTTCATAGCCTCTAAGAGATAAGTACAGACGTCTCCTTACCGATCCTTCAGACTCTACCAAGTTTGTTTGTGAATTGTGAGACCTAAGCAACCTAGTGCTCTGATACCAACTTGTCACGACCCAAATTCCCCAACCTTAGGGATCGTGATGGCGCCTAACACCACACTTGCTAGGCAAGCCAATGTTAGAGTTCGATTAACTACTTCCTTTGATTTTCTATTTAAACATGAGAAAACCATTTCCACATATAAAATAACAAACACTTAAATAAACCGAGCCACGAACTAATTATATAAGTAACTCTAAAACTACCCCAGGGTCTGGTGTCATAATTCACGAACTACTAAAGAATACTACAAATCTGCGAACGCTGGCAAATATACCTCGTGTCTCCGGAAAAGTGGATAGCTGCTACAAAAAAAATCCCTACTGCTGGCTGGTACCTGGATCTGCACAAAAGAGTGCAGAGTGTAGTATCAGTACAACCGACCCCATGTACCGAGTAAGTGTCGAGCCTAACCTCGATGAAGTAGTGACGAGGCTACGGCGGGGCATTAACAATATAACCTGTGACTATTAAATAATAAGCAAGAAGGAAGTCTAAAACAAGTAAATAATAATAATAACTACAACAAGAATTAAAATAACTCAGTCACCTTTTCCAGGTCTCAACCATAACCAATTCTTAAATAAGTTTCCAAATTTCAAAATTTCACTTTAAAATAAATCGTATGTGCATAATATGAGAAACAATAGAGTAAAATAGTAAATTTTCCAAATCTTTGTGTTTAAAATCAGTAAAACATAAATGTTCACCCTTATCACAATCAATTTCGCTCCTTATCACAGCCCCCTTATCACATTCAATTTTGTTTATTTATCAAAAACTTCCCCAATTCAGGCCAAGCCTTTCACAACACTTTTATTTCAATAATTGTAAACAGAAAACAGTATAGCTCGTAAGCTTTAACCAATATCATTTCACAATAAAACCAACCAGAATATATGTAAACACCGTAACGCTGTCAACCCAACTCAGTCTTTATGTACCGTAATAGAATCAAGAGAACAACCAACACTTTTGACACACTTTCAACAACAATTGGTGATAATCAAATGAGACCAAATAGCCACGTAAACCTCCACAATCACAAAACAGTTAACTGCATTTCTCACAACTTCCTCAATATTATCAAAAATGAAACCAGCATGAATATATATATGTATATACGTATCTCGTAAAGCAATGTCCAACAACTCAACCTTTATGAACCACAAGGAAACCAGACAAACAACCTATACTCTTCCAAAATAACCTCACAAATTTTCACCAACGAAGTAATAAGGGCAAGTAGACATAGAAACAATAATGGACATATAGAACAATTAGAACCGGAATCAATTAAGTTGGAAACAGAAAAGGGATCATGTTTAACAGACAATTTGGAGGCGCATAGATACTCGCCACCTCACCTATACACCACACACATGCAAATTCACATAGCAAACAAGTGGGGATTCCTATTCCCTCAAGTCAAGGTTAAACCAAGCACTTACCTCGATCTAACAAGCATTTCACTGCTCTAGTACTGCCTTTCCTTTAGAATTTGCTTCTAACCCGCTTGAATCTAATCACAATTTGTTCAATGTTATCAATCAGCCCAAAGGAATCATCTTTATTGAAAAACAATGGTCTTCCTAAGTTTTCCTTTTCAAATTTGAAAATCGACCCCGGACCCGCTTGATCTAAACTCGAGGTTCGGACCAAAATCCATTTACCCAATCTCCCCCGAGCACAGATTTACAATTGGTATTGAATCCGACCTCAATTCGAGGTCCAATTCCCCAAAATTTGAAATTTCTAAGTTCTTCCCAAAAACCCAATTTTTACCATGAAAACTCTAGATTTTTGGTTGTAATCTGTTAAAAGTTGTTAGGAATTGAAAGAAATTTGTTAGAGATCACTTACCAATGGTTTGAAGAAGTTTAGGTCTTTAGAAAATCGCCTATGGAGGTTTAGGGTTTGAGAAAATTGAAAAGTGGGTGAAAATCCCGTCTAAAATCTTACTTAACAGGTTGCAGATGTCGCATTTGCTACCCTCGCAAAAGTGAAGAAATACTTCGCAATTTCGAACAAGAGGAAGCTGGGAAAAATTCGTATTTGCGACAAAAAGTTTGCATATGCGAACTGGGCACACTAGAAAACCAACATTATTTTCCCGACACGGAAATGAGCATAACTTCCTCATAGATGTCCAAATTCATTGATTCTTTTTACTATGGCTCCATAATTATGACACGGATCTAATGGTTCAATAAAAACTGAATTTGGAATTCATTTGCTTAATGTGGGATCATTTATGCTTGAAGAAACGACGATGAAGCATAAAAACAAGCACAATATAACCTAAACTTATCCGAAACTCACCCAAGCCCTCGGGGCTCCGAACCAAATATGCACGCAAGTCTAAAAATATCGTACGGACTTGCTCGTGCGATAAAATTATCAAAATAACATCAAAAACTATGAATATAACCTCAAACCTCATGATTTTCTCAAGAACACTCAAATTTTCTAACTTTTCAACTGGACGTCCAAATCACGTCAAATCAATTCCGATTATCACCAAATTTCATAGATAGGACTTAAATATCATAACAAACTTGTACCGGGCTTTGGAACCAAAATACGGGCCCGATACCAAGGAGTTCAAACATTAATTTATTTCTTTATTTCCTTTAAAAACCAGCACAACAATTTTTTCCAAAAATTGTTTTCTAAGGCTAGGGACCTCGGAATTCATTTCCGGGCATACGCCCAAGTCCCATATTTTATTCTGGACCTCCCGGGATTGTCGGAAGACAGATCTGGTCCGTTTACTCAAAATGTTGACCAAAGTCAACTATAATCAAATTTTTAACTCTAGAAATTACTATTTCTCATATTTTCACATAAAAGCTTTCCGATTTCATGCCCGAACTGCGCACGCAAATTGAGGTATTTAAAATTAACCTCTTTATGGATAATAAACCTAGAACGGAGTCTAAATTCATAAAATGACCCCTTGGGTCATCACATGATTTCATTCCTGTCTTGTAGATCTGGGCGAGAATCATTGTTCAACTTTTCTAAAACTAAAGTTAGTGAGAGGTTCAATTTTCATTCCTGTGAGAGGTTCATTTTCTGTTAGTAGAAAATGCTGAATAATCTTTGTTGTTCATTACTTTCTTACTTCTTAAAATTTCTGATATTTTGAGTTTGTGGGTTGTGTTGGTTAAATTGTTTGTTTGTCTATGTATTTTGAGCTGAAAATTCTAAATCGTTAGATTAATTCGAAGAACCCAGGCCCCTATTAGCCATTACTGAGTTGTTCGATTAAGCTGGCGTTCTCGATCGAAATTTTCATGGAGAATTTGAGAACAAAATCATATGTGTATTGTGGTTTGGAGCTTAAAATATGAATCTCATCTAGTTTGGAGTGAAGAACAGTTGAACTTCCATTGTCGGAGCTCTAGAGTTTGACTTCGAAAATCCCAGATTTGAAGACTTTGAATAAGAAATTGTAACGACCCGATTGGGCGTTTTGATAATTTAAACTCTGTTCGGTGGCATAAGGTCATGAATAGATTCACATTGGGTATACCGACATGCGTGAGTGGTTGGATTCAGTTACCGGATAATCCGGAGTCGAATTGGGAGGAAACTTTTTAATTTTTGAAGCTTAAGAGATGGAAGTTGACCGGAGGTTTGACTTTTGAGTAAACGGACTTGAAATGAGTTTTGGTTAATTTAAACAGCTTTGTATGATAATTTTGGACTTAGGCGCGCGTTCGGAATTAGTGTTGGAGGTCTGTAGAGTAATTTGAGGTAATTTGGCGAAAGTTAGAATTTCGGCGATTTCGGCCGATAGGTGAAATTTTGATATCAGGCTTGGAATGGAATTCCGTGAGTGGCTGTAGGTCCGTCGTGTCATTTATGATTTTTCTTCAAAATTTCACGTCATTCCGGGTTGAATTGATAGGTTTCGACGCGAGTTTTGATATTTGAAGTTTTGAAAATTTATAAGTTAGATTTCTTGGTTTGATTCGTCGTTTTGGTGTTGTTTTATGTGATTTGAAACCTCGAGCAAGTCTGTGTTAGGTCATATGACTTGTGTGTGTGGTTGGACGGGGTCCCGGGGGCCTCGGGTGTGTTTCGGGTAGGCTTCGGGTCAATTCTCCTTCATTTTTCACTGCTGAATCTGCTTTCTGGTTTTCTCCTATGCGATCGCATAAGCATAATCGCGATCGCATAGAGTTACCCTGACCCGCCCAGTGATTCCTTCATTGCGTTTGCATAGGTGCCCTTGCGTTCGCAAAGCTCTCTTGTTCTTCTTCTCTGCGTCCGCATTCCTCTTGTCGTGTTCGCGATGCACCACTGGACAGTGCCCATAATTCCCTTCTATGTGATTGCATCAACTTATTCGCGATCGTATAGCACCTTTTTGGCCCGTAACAATTTTCTTCTATGCGATCGCATCGTTTGGTCCGCGATCGTAATGCTCAAATACCTGGGCAGAATATAAGTTTTCCAAAACCGAGGGTTTCACCTTTTTTTATCATATTTGGACTTCTAAAGCTCGGTTCTTGGCGATTCTTTGAGAGTTTTTCACACAAATCGAATGGGTAAGTATTCTTCAACTAGAATTAAATATATTCCATGAATTAGTCCTTAATTTTATCATTTAATTTGTGTTTTTAGTTGAGGAAAATGTGGGTTTTGAAAGAAAAAATTTCTAGATGAAAAATCATGATTTGAGGGACCAAATGGTATCGGAATTTGATAAATTTTGTATGGTTGAGCTCGTATCGGAATGGGTATTTGGATTTTGTAAAATTTGACGGGTTTCGAGGTACGGGCCCCGGGGTCGACTTTTTGGTCGATTTTTATAATTTTGTAAATATTGAAGCCTTATTCTTCGGAATAGTTCCTTATACGATTTATGTGTTTTACAGTTGTTTTGGTTGATTTTGTGCCGTCCGGAGGTCTTTTCGCCCGAAAAGTTCATTTTAGAGTACCGGGTGGTCGTCTTTGAGGCAAGTATCTTGCCTAACCTTGTGTGGGGAAATTACCCCTTAGGATTTGAGTCTTCTATGTTGATTGTAGCCCGAGTACGCGAGGTGACAAGTGCGTACTCGGACTTATTTGTGAATAGGTTGGCCTTTTAGGATTCTTAGGTTCTTATATTCCGTACGTATGAATTGTAATTGCTATATCTGAGTTCCTGGTTGCTAGTTCATTTCTTCCTGCTTAAATTAGAAATTACTTGCGTAGTTTTCCCTTGTTGCTTAATTGACCTTAATTGACTTAACTGAAGACTTTACTTATTCTACCGTCATATTATATTTCCCTTCATAAACTGCCTATTTGACCAGAAATAGTATTAGCTAGCCCTATAAATGTTTAGCGGTAATTGGAATATCTATACGTTGGTGTCAAGCATGCCCGTGAGTCGTAGATTGTGATTTATATGAGTTTTTCCTTAAGTGCTACTTTTGTTTAGTTTAATTAACATCTATGTTGAAGATATTTCCTTGGTGTTGCCTATTACTGAGCATTTCTTCGAATCTGAGTTTTTATTCCGTGAAGCTAACTGTTTAAGCGAGATTGGTTATAGTTGTTTCCCTTGCCGGGATGATTGGTTTCTTATTGATGACTTGATTATTGTGAATCGTTGCTATACTTGGTTGTTTCCCCTCGTTATATTGTTTCACTTGTGTTTGGCATTCCCTTCAGTGGCTACTTCTTATGAGTGAGTTTTACCATTCTGGTGATTTAAGTTCTTGTATTGAATTGCTCGTAGCACTTTGCATTTTTGCCTTTTGTTGTTTTGTGCTTGTTGTGGCAATGTACGATGTTTCTGTTGTGTTCTAGTTGTTCTCTCTATTGGCTGCATTGCATATTTAAATTGGGACTACGGACGTATTCCGGAGCTTTCCCATGTACTGCATGACAAATTCTGAGTTACGGACTGATTCCGGTAGATTTATCTTGAGGAGATTATGATTGAATGATTTCTATTGCAAAGTATAGCTGAAAAAGTATTTGCCTTGAAGAAAATTATGTCTGAAGGACTTTTATTTCAAAGGTTCATTTGAAAAGCATTTGTCTTGCAGAAAATGATATTAGAAAGTCATTTATTGAGGAAGTATATTTGAAATCGTGTATTTCGAAAGATCTATGCTTTAAAGATTTCTCTCTCTAAAAATATACACATATATACATTCTGAGAAACTATGTTTCAAAGAAGATCTTTCTATACTGAAATGATTATATCTTCAGAGTTTTCAATATAAACTGTTGTTTAAAAGTTTTCACCGGTTTATTGAGTTTATTGGCTAAGGCCCGATGTGAACAAACTGACGCAATGTTGAGTTACTAATGTTCCTATTGTGTTGTAGGTTTCTTCCGGTTTGACTTATTTTGTTGTCCATCCTTCTATTTATTATTATGATGTTCCGTTGATTAATTTCTGTGATTCCTTCCGCATTATATTGTCATTGTTGTTAAATTATATCATGAAGTCTTTAGATAGATGTTGTTTTCGGTCATTTCTATATTCATGTCTGTTTAATTTATTAGACCAGTGGTGTCTTGACTAGTCTTCGTCACTACTTCACCGAGGTTAGTCTTGATACTTATTGGGCACCGTTGTGGTGTGCTCATACTACACTTCTGCGCATTTTTGTGCGCAGATCCAGGTATTATTGTTAGTAGTTGCGCGGATTATTGTCGAGAAGACTCAAAGTAAACCTCCTGCAGCGTTCGCATGCTTCAGGGTCACCTTCCTGTTTTATTCAACTGTACTTACTTATTTCTAAGCAGTTGTATTTAGGAGTTGTAGAAAAATTTCGTAGAGCTTATGACTTGTACTACCAGTTTTGGGAAAGTTGTAAATTCTGTCAAGATTTCTATATCGAGATTGTTGGATTTTTCCTTTATTATTGTTGTTAGTTAGTAAATGTTAGGTTTACCTAGTCCCTAAGACTAGGTGCCATCACGATACCCAACGGAGGGATATTTGGGTCGTGACAGAAATCCACCGGGAGAAAATAGTTTTCAAGTGGGACTCGAAAAGAAAGCATTTTAGCTTAAGTTTTAAAAACATTTACAGACAATTCAGTTTTAATTATAATCTAGTACATTAGTGTTGAGTGTTAGCAACTAGGATTTGAAACAGATAGGTTTATCATGATAGATTGCAGAATGATATTGAAACACGCCATTCTGTGTCTCTGTGCTTGCTCTTTTGCCCTGTCGGAATTGTTACTCACTTCATCACCAAAGCTCTATCCAGTAGCCCAGAAAAGAGACATCATAGGACTCATTAACCAAGGATGGTAGGCCTTTATAACAGTAATGAAACATAACAGTAGAAGTTGCATCCTTCTATTGTTGTTATTGATGTACTTTAGCAAAATAAAGTGTAGCTGCTGCATGACCAAGACCACAACTCTTGAGTTTAACTAATTAGAATGAGCACATATACACAGAATACAATATTCTAAGCAACAACATAGTAGCTCAGCATTGCAATGGCGCCAGAAGTCACCCCTATTTCGCTGTCCAGGGAGCTATTGACTAATGATCTAAAAAATGCGTGAAGCAACATTAAATTGCCATCTTCATGCTCTTTTAGCCTTATCCGGAACTTGAGTAAATTTTTTTGTATAGATACTTTTCACACTACCTTATTTAATGCAAGTGTCAACCATGTTAGAGTTGTCTGGTCCTATGAAAGAATAAAACATGTGGAAGACTTTATGCATCATTAGAGAAAATTACTACTAGAAAAATCATTTTCCCACGGAAATTTCCCACAAAATTTTTTTTAGTGGCAATTCCCACCGAAATACAATGGGAAAATTAAAATTTCATTTCCTAGAAAAACAATATATAGCATTTGCCAGCGAGTATTCGTGGGAATATTTTGGCGCAAAAAAGCGCGGTAACTTAGTTCCCTCTAATTTTGTGGAAAAATCATTTAAATTTTTTTTATATAAAACTGAAAAGATTTCCCAGTGAAGACAGTGGGAACTTAGATAATAAATAAAAAGCTTTTTTTACATATTCACATTGACTCGGTGTGAACTGATACTTTTAAAGTCTTAAATATTTTTTATAATTATATAAAAAGATTTTCCACAGAGATTTCTAGGGTAGTAGTGGGAAAATATTATTATTCATGTAACCACGTTTTCCCTCATTCTATTAACATAGTATTTTCCCTCTGTATCTTCCCTCCCTCAAGACGCCTCCCTTCAGTATTTTCTCCTTTGTATCTTCCCTCCCTCAAGACGCCTCCCTTCAGTATTTTGCCCTCTGTATCTTCACTCCATTATCAGGTAATTCGACGCCTCTCCCTCTATCTCTCTCTCACACTCACCATCTCCTTTTTAGTTGTTGATTTCGCCCAAAGTACTTTGAAACTTAGGGATTTTATACTAGTTCAAATCCTAGGTTTAAAAAAATCAATGTGAAGGGAATCAAGTTGCCCTCTTTCTCGAATCAATTTTGGAGTATGAGAGTTAGAACATTTATTTTTGTAAAATGGAAATTCAATTTTTACTGTTATCATTTAAAAAGAATTTAGAGTTCAAATAATAATAGTTTCATATAAAACAAGAATGGTCTTGGTTTGGTTGGTCGGCGGTAATTGCCGACCGGGGGGAGGGGGGGTCCATTTTAGACAAATAGATCGTTAGATTTGGGGTCAGAATTGAGATGCTTTTACCTAACGACACAACTTTTTCGTGGGTTTAACTTTAATGTAGGAGTATTAACCCTTATGCATGGTGTTTCTTGTCATTTATAACAATTCGAGAACCCAATAGCCATCTTCTATTTGGCGTTCGTTGCTTAAAATGTAATTGGCAATTGTTTGACTAAACTTCTTTTGCGTCTGTTCATTCAACAGTTTTTGAGTTTCTTTACATAAAGTCATAGCATTTTCTCATAAATTATTATTTGGTCTATTTCTGTAGATGTATTTCCAGTACTGTAAAGTTTGATAATCTATGACTATGAAAGAGATAAAATTTTGTATAAATTTTGTTGCAGGTGAATAATCTTGAGCTTGCTGTCAATCTTGCCAAAAACGAAAAGCTTCCCGGTGCTAAAAATTTGGTAAGTTAAAATCATGTTTCTCAAGGCACTATATTTTAAATTGACTTATTGATTGGATGGAGATTAGAGTGTCAAATGGTGGGATATTTTGAATTTGGTATGTTCATTGTATAAGGATTATTACCATCTATAAAGTGGAAAGAGAGAAGTGGAACTACCATGATCATATGACCGGGCTTTCCATATTTATAACTACCATTGAAAGTAGATTTCATGAACCTTTGCTCTGCTAGTACTTTCTCTATTGAAGTTTCCTTTTGTATTATTTATGAACTGCTAGAATCTCTTAGCTATAAAAGTTGTATCCATAAGAGTAAAAATGAAAGTTTATTCTTGTTACATGCATTGTCTCCTAAGAAAATTCTAATATTTAAACTATTATGAAACTTATACATTTATTTAAACATGAAATACATATGGAGCTTCAATCTGTATCACTTGTTAATGTGAAAGGATAAACAGATTTAATTAGATCTAGAGTATACTTGTATTAGACATCATAGCAAATTTGTTATTCAAATATCACTTTGTCAACAATAACTCTTCTTTCATGTCCATTTATGCACTGATTTTTTTCTGGAGGTTCAACCTATATATGTTTTGGAATTTTTTATCCAAAACCCTGGCTGAAGAAGCTGCTTGGAAATATCCAAAACAGAATGGGATTGACTTAGTTACACTTCATCCAGGTCTAGTCATCGGTCCACTTCTGTAGCACACGCTCAATTTATCTTGCGAGGCTATATTGAACTTCATAGAAGAAGGTAAGTTTGTTCAGAATGGTTGGTAAGCTTTTTAAGCATTTAATATCAAATGCATTGGACAATGAAGTCAATAGATTGTTGCTTGAGTATTATACGTAACCATGGTCTTTTTGTAAATGTGTAGCACCTTTGATTTTTCTATTATACTCCTACCTTTTATAATTTATAATTGGCATATTTATGCTTCTGTAACTACTGTAATAACAAATGCTTGAGAGGGCAAGTCTTCTGTCTCAGCTATGGTATAAATTTTTAAAGTAATGCAATTGGTAGGATTTGGAGTTATGATGCTCCACAACTATTTGAAGAACTTGAGTTATATCCAGTAGCAAGTTGAAAGACCATTAGCATACAAAAACTGCATTGTTGGGGTAGTATGTTTACACTACGAGAGTTAGGTAGCAATTTTTGTCATTCGCTAGTATTATTTTGTTTGCAATATGGAAAGACTATGTGAGTTATAAAGACATTCTTTAGCCTACAATGTGTTCAAAGCACCTGATAGAAATATAAAACTTTTAAACTACAATTTCAAAGTACAATGTGTTTACTACTAAGTAAAAATGAAAGTTTATCCTTGTTACATGCATTGTATCCTAAGAGTATAAATGTTAAACTATTATGATAAAGTTCTCTTTTTTTTATATATATAAATGTGTAGAGCTTTTCCAGAAATGGAGATAGAAAGTTGACAATTTAAAAATACACAGTTTAATTTTTTTGGTTGTCGGCTTAAGTAATTATCTTTTAACAAGGACCATTAATCAACTAAAATATAAGAAAATAAATTACATTATCAGTATATAGTGGTCAAATTCAAAGTAGTCATCTTTATCAATTATCATGAATAAGGAATAGTTTATGAAACATTGTTTCATGATGTTTCACCGAGTGAATAANTATATATATATATATATATATATATATATATATATATATATATATATATATATATATATAAGTGTGTAGAGCTTTTCCAGAAATGGAGATAGAAAGTTGACAATTTAAAATACACAGTTTAATATTTTTGGTTGTCGACTTAAGTAGTTATCTTTTAACAAGGACCATTAATCAACTAAAATATAAGAAAATAAAGTGCATTATCAGTATATAGTGGTCAAATCCAAAGTAGTCATCTTTACAATTATCATGAATAAGGAATAGTTTATGAAACATTGTTTCATGATGTTTCACCGAGTGAATAAAATAAATTATTTATTTGTTTATCTAATTATTTTATCTTGTATTGTGTAATAGATGAAACGAGATCGTAGATAGATGTATGATAGAAATCATCCTAAACGTGGGGGGTTGAAGGAAGAATTTGTAGAAGGTGTTAAAGGATTTATTGCATGCAAAAACACTCCCTGAATTCCGTAATGAAGGAACAATTAGATGTCCTTGTGCTAAGTGCAAATGTATGAAGTTGTTGAATCCGGAGGATGTTAAAGTTCATCTTTACAGAAAAATTTAATACTCAATGAGAAAATGTGTTAACTAAATAGAAAAATCCCGATTTCGATCATCTTTGACGCCTCCTCCGTGCTGCGAAGGCGGCGGGTGGAGGGAACCAAAGACGTTGACGATCGATTCCTTCCAAAGGGAGTTGTTGCCGACCCTTACACCATAAAAAGAAGACCAGTTTCTGGGTTTAGAGAAAATTATTATGTGCGGACGGTTCATGGAGAGAACTACAGTAATTTAGCTGATGTTGACTTTCAGAATTTTACTGGTTGCGAGAGTAGTACATCCTCCTTGCTAAGTACTACACTAAGTCCTAATTTAAGATAATAATAAATAGATCTTACAAATTTCTGCAGCCAACAGGTTGTTGGCTTGTGATAAGAATTATAGTGTTCGTAGTGGGGTTAATCTTCTGCCTTACTTGCATAAATTTTCTTTAATAAATTTTTTTTTAATAATAATTATAATTTTTTTATAGGATAATTTCAAAGGAATCTTGGAGGAGTTCATGCAAATCTAGTCGATTGATGATCAAGGTAGGCCAATCCAACCAACCCAAGAGGAGATCATGGACATGTGGATTAAGGCAGTTGGTGGCGTGCATAAGGGGAGAGACTATGGCCTTGGATCAGAGTTTAGTCTCGGTCGTCATACTTCTGGATTGTCTGGTTCTTATTCTTCGTCATATTGCTCGGTTGATTTGGATGAGTTTGAACAATTGAATAGGAAGGTAACGAAGATTACGGAGTTGTATCTTCAAGAAAGGGCTGCAAGGGAAGAAGAGGCAAAACGAAGGGAGGAAGAAGATAGGAGAAGAGAGGAAGAGGAAAGACGAAGGGAGGAAGAAATGAGGCGAAAGGACGACGCATTAAGACTTGTCACTAGCGATGTTAAAAGTCTCAAGTCTCATATAAACTCCCTGTTAGCATCTGGTGCATTTCCTGTACCCCGTTCTCCAACATCTGATGATAACTAAGGAGTAGGTTTTTTTATTAGCTTGTCTTGGATGGTACTTGGATAATGAATATTGAATGTTGGATTTTTTTGAGTTTTTGTTCTACTTTTGGACTAGTTGGATTAATTATGAAATGTATTGACCAGTTATTTATGAAATGAATTGGATTGAATGTTGAATTTAGTATTTGAATGCTTAATTGTATTTTGTCTTATATTGTTGGTTGTACTTTCTGTTTGGCAGGTGGTGTAGTTCTAAAAACAAATTTGGCCATGAAAATATTTTTCACATTTCCCACAGATTTCCCACTGACTCTCTGGGAAATTTGTGCATTTTTTTCGTTCTTCCAATATTTCCCACTGATTTCCGTGGGAATGTTCATATAGGATCTGAATATTTCCCACTGATTCCGTGGGTAAAATAAAAAACAAATCTAAATTATTTTTAATACTTCCCATGGATTCAGTGGGAAACTTAAGAAAATTAAATTATTTTATTTTCTTACTTTTCCCACGACGTTCATGGGAAATTACACTAGGTGACCCCATCAAACCCTCTGTGGAAAACTCGCTGGGAATTACCCACGGATATCGTGGGAAAATGTTTTCCCACAAGCCATTTTCCCACCAAGCGTCTCCCCTGGGAATGTCGTGGGAATATTGAAATTTCACACAGATTTCCCACCGATTCTGCTGTGGAAAATGTCTGTATTTCTAGTAGTGTTAACTACTTCTGTGTTCAAAGGAAGAAGATCAATTTTTCCATTTACAGTGGCCTAGATTTAGAGTACATTTTACAAAGTAGAGAGCCAAATTGTTATGGCAGATGGAGATGCTATGTCGAGTTTGACTTTGAAGAACAGTACTTCTTCCTCTGACGCAAAGCTAGAGTTGGCAAAACTTATGAATCTTAATGCATTTGAACGTTCTCATTAAAACCTTTCAACTCTTAGCAATAATAAATCAGCAAAGTCCTTGTACAACATTAAATGGAAACAGACAACTTTTCCATGTAGAAAGAGAGTGCAGAAAAATTTGTTTAGCTTTAGTTTTGTTTTTCCAGTTGTCTAATTAAGTCTTTTTATTTCCCATGAAGAATTTGTAAACCCAAATTCCTTCTAGTTTTGGATTGTGAAGATTTTTTTCATACTTTTGCTTTTACTATATACTAATTTATTTTCCCCTTTGTTTGAAAATTTTCTTTGCAGGTCGACAAGAATTTATGTGGTAAAAGTTCTCGGAAAGATTCAGCTCTTATTAGTCTTCGTGCTTGATCCGAAAGGCATTTCAGGGTCTGGTGAGTTCTCGTGTCCTTGTTCTGTTGATCGTACTTTTCTCTATTGTATGGGTTTAATTGAATAATTTATAAATTATATTTTGGGGCATTCTAATTGGTATCATTTTTGACTTATGTAATTCTCAATATATAGTATTTCATTTGTCTATTTAAGGTTCTTATTTTGGTCAAAGAAAGGAACTGAGCATTCCAAGATTGAGGTGTTAGTAATTCTCAGCTTATTCTGATGTCAACTTGTTATTCATTTTAGAAAGCATTATGATGTCTTATTAAATAAAGAACTCTAAGGTCTTGTTTATTTTAATATTAAATAGGAACATGGACAATCTAGAGCGTGATTTGATGTTCAAAAGATTGGATGGCCAGGGGTATTAATTCAAGTTTCATAACTGGTGGGAACAAGTTTCTCCAGTTTGCTTGTTCTCAGCGCAATCGCATGAGTAGTGACAATGTTAGATGTCCATGTAAAAAATGTCACAACATTAAATACATGGATGTTGAAATTGTTAAATTGCATCTTTATCGGTATGGATTTGTTGAGAACTATTTTCTTTGGAAGTATCAAGGAGAAAGAAATGTGACCGGTGAGATGTCTTCCAGTGGTGATTTGCATGGTGGTGTTCAACCTGAATCGGGATATGAGAATCCATATCGACAAATGGTCTTGGATGCGGCTGGACCTAATTTTGGCCATGGTTTGAGCTGGCGGTCTTATAATAATATTGAACCAGAATCGTCTCATTCTTATGAACCTTCAATGGAGGCGGAGCAATAATAATGAACCAGAATCGTCTCATTCTTATGAACCTTCAATGGAGGAGGGGCCAAATCTTGAGAGCCAAAGGTTTTATGATTTGCTACAGGCCGCTGATGCAAAATTATACCATGGTTCTTCCCTCTCTCAACTCACAGTGGTTTCCAGGACGCTAAATATTAA
Organism: Nicotiana undulata; assembly: GCA_005239495.1. NCBI lineage: Eukaryota > Viridiplantae > Streptophyta > Magnoliopsida > Solanales > Solanaceae > Nicotiana > Nicotiana undulata. The sequence continues at coordinate 15,151 of ML247278.1, read as the reverse complement.
AATGGAGAATACTACAAAGAGGTTATAACCAAATGATGCAATTGTTGAAAGAGGCTTTACCAGAAGATAACATAATGCTTGATAACTATTACGAGACCAAGAAGTTAGCGCGTAGCTTAGGTTTACCAGTTGAAAAGATTTATTGTTGTAATTCTGGATGTATGTTGTATTGGAGTGAAGATGAGGACCTCACATCTTGCAATTTTTGTGGCCACCAGAGATACAAACGTCGTGTCGGTTCTCGTAAGAGAAAATTTTACAATTTCAGTAGATACCGTTTTTAAAATCCTAATTTAAGAAGTTCACTAAATATAAAATTAAGTTGATGAATACATTGACCAACAAGGAAATTAAACCTTGTCCATAGAGAGCAAATTAAAAAGTGAGATATTAACTACCGTTTCCTTTAAAGATATTTTACAAATATATTGCATTTAAGTTTTCTTCTTGTTCTTTTATTCTTTTGTCCTTTTGAATCTACGACAATTTTGAATTTCCTAAATAGGGATATTAACTAATTTCTTTTTCTTCTATAAACCGACGACAATCGCTCTTTGTTAGGGTATAGTTATTGAAGGAGTTTCCATTTTCTTCTTTTTCAGTTTTTGTCATATGACAACTTTGTTTTTTGTAAAATTAAACTGTATTTGTATTTACTATTTTGTCCAACCAAAAATGTAAATATAAAAATAAATATCGATATATATATATAAATTTATCTAGGATTTGCAATTATAAAACAAAAAAAAAGTTCTTAAAAAAAGATTGAGAAGGAATACCTTCAGTTTATGTAAGTCCTTTTAGATTTCATATGACTTTTTTGGACTTTAATTTTTGCTCTAGAATATTGTATGTCAAGATATTTTTTTGTTAAGGAATATAATTGTATTCCTAATATTGAAAAATATAAATATACGATAGATAAAGCTTCTTTTGAACGTTTATACTTTTTACTGGTTTGGAACTTACCCGGCGAGAGGCTTATGCGGCGTTACACTTTGAAATATCTGCATCAAAATAGTTTATTATGATAAATAATGTGGAACAATACCCATACAAACTGGAGAACTAAATATCAAGCGTAGCCCAAGAAGTATACGCAATATCTTGTAGGGACGGTATATGTGTAGTTTAGATTGGAAAAGAATTTCAGCCTTGGATAATTTACAACTACATCCTTAAATTATATATAAAAATACTTAAGGTCATAAAAGTCGATCAAATTATTATATAAAGTACCTGTCCGTTTGGAACTTACTCGGCTAGAGGTTCATGCGGCTATACACTTGCGAGAGTATCTATGGTAATAAAGACATGGTTTTGGGTATTCTTATTCAGGTGGGACTTGTATGGAAGTAGTGTGCCTGATTGGTATAAGAATTCAACGCAAATTAATATTATTGTGAGGTTTTTTTATGTTAATTGCGAGGATATTTTAGTCGTCCAACATTTAGCATAAAATATTCGTGCTTTTATAATAATATAGAATATAGATATGGATAGATATAGATCTTACGGTACGTGCGTTGCGCGTGTACCTCATATCAATAAGTATAAATTTTTAAAAATAATATTACTAAATAATATAAAATATAGTTGAGTTATAAATAATAATTAAAAACAAAACTCAAAGTTACAAAAATGTTGAATATTAAACAAATAGAAGCTCTTGAATAATAAGCAATAAAGTTAATCCATTGTGTGAAAAAGAGGTAAATGTGAAAAGAAAATATAAGAAGTAGTTGTTTGCATCACTAACAAATGGACAATGTGATCCCTTCAAAACCACCCGATATAGATCATCACAACCAGTTGCATAACAATGTGGGAAAATTTCCGTCCTTCAAAGACAAACTGTTGGAGTCAAATTTAATGGTGTTTACTTCAACAATAGAACAGGAAGATATGATTTACACAACAAATTCATTGGAAGAAAGGGAGTTTGTACAAGATCCAGAAAAAATCACAAATGGAATAACCCATAGCACTTACCTCGACTTCCACGACCCAAATCAAGCCTCAATCACCGTCTTTCCTTTTGAACTTGACTCCAAATCGATTGTATCTAGACATAATTGACTCAATAACATCAATAAACGCTAAATAATCCAATTCCAATGCTTAATTATATGTTTTCTAACATTATTCCCAAAAGGTCAAAAATCGACCCCGGACCCGCTTGGTCAAAACACGAGGTTCAGACGAAAACCCGATCACCCATTCACCCACGAGCCCGAATATGTAATTAGTTTTGAAATCCGACCCAAAACGAGGTCTAAATTCCAATTATTCAAAAGCCCTAACTCTACCCAAATCCCTAATTTTTTCTACCCTTAAGAATATGATTTAGGCCTAGAAATCTAATGGGTGTTGATAAATATTGAAGAAAATGAGTCTAAGATTACATACCTATGAATTTGTGGTGAAGTTCTCTTTCAAAAATCGCCCAATTTGGAGTTTGGAAGAAGAAGTTATGAATTTTTGGTTTAATCCCGTATCGGTTCTACTTTTTAAAATCACTGGGCAAAATTGTTCATCGCGTTCGCGTAGGCTTGGCTTACCTGGCCTATGCTTTCGCGAGCTTCGGGCCACGTTCGCACAGGGTTAAAACCACCAAGCTCCCCATCCCCTCACTTACTCTACGCGTTCGCGATCCTGTGGACGCGTTCGCGTAGAGTCCCAGTACTACCTCCCACAGGTCCCCTTTGTGCTACGCGTTCGCGTGAGGCTCTTCGCGTTCGCGTAGAGCATTTCCCCCAAGCTCCGCATTCGCGACCTAGGCCCTGCGTTCGCGTAGGTATAATTTTTGTCCCAGCCCAGCTTGTGCATCGCGTTCGCATGAGTTGCACCGCGAACGCGAAGGTCAAAGACCTGGACACCAGATACAACACTTAAACACCAGATTTTTAAGCCTAAAAATACTCTGATGCCTATCTGAAATCACCCGAGCCCTCGGGGCTCCAAACCAAATATGCACACAACCTCAAAAATATCCCACGGACTTACTCGTGCGATCAAATCGCCAAAATAATATCTTAAACAACGAATTTATCATAAAAATCAAAGAAAATCTTCAAAACTTTCAAAACATCAAACTTTACATCTACGGGTCCGAATCACGTAAAACGGCTTCCGTTTCTTACCAAATTTTACAGACATGATATTGAACCTGTACCGAGCTCCGGAACCAAAATACGAGCCAGATACCATAGGTTTCACACATAATCAAATTTCTAAAATCCTTTATATTTTCTGAGCAATAATGTCTTTCAAAAATTCATTTCTCGGGCTTGGGACCTCAGAATTCGATTCCGGGCATACGCCCAAGTACCATATTTTCCTACGGACCTTCCGAGACCGTCAAATCACGGGTCCGGGTTCGTTTACAAAAAATGTTGACCAAAGTCAACTTAATTCAAATTTCAAAAATAAAACTATCATTTTCCTCAGTTTTTCACATAAAGGCTCCCCGGCTATATTCCCGGACTGTGCACGCAAATCGAGGTGAGATAGAAGGAGGTTTTCATGACCTCGGAACACAGAATTGACTTATAAGACTCGAGATGACCCTTTTGGGTCATCACATGAAGGCATCCACAAACAGAGAGATCAATCATAAAGTGCTTAATTCTTCAACAAATGAGTGATCAACGGAGTTCTTCCTCGAGATCAACCCGTAACAACAAAGTGTTGCTCGACGTTCTTGGCAGAGAGGAGAATCAAGGAATACATAGAATTGTACTCACAAATATTTATCAATAGAATCCTTTTTTCTTCATATTATTTTTGTTGCAGTTTATTTTTCGGACTACGAAAATTTGTTACGAACAATCGCCAAGAAGAATCATGGTATATTCTCCATGTTTGAGCTCCATTACCAATTTAACGAAATTGTCCACCAAGTATCTTATGCTTCATCCTCGTCGAATAGAGACTTTTCAAGTGTGCTTCCCTAGATATTTAAAGTCAATAATGGTTCGTGATGGCGATTCAGCTGTGATTCCGATGTGAACAAATGGATACTATATTTATCCAGGAGAAACATTAATAAATTAACCTTTATATTCAGTGGTGTTTTAAATTATCGTCATAAATTACCTTCTTATTTTTCTCTTGAAGCTCCAGAATTTTATTATATCGCCTCCACCAAAGTTTAAAGGCTTCCTCAATCTTTACCAATTAAAATCGGGTTGACTTTGCAAACAACTGTTTTGAAAGTTTTCATTCTGGCTGCCCCGTTCTTGAAAGGCTAAGCTTGCGTTGTTGCTCTGGCGTCCGTCACTTTAATATACATCAGCGGTTCTAAACTCAAGAGGTTGCACATCAAGGCCTTTGATAAGTTCGAATCAATCTCCTTAGAAAACGCTCCTAACTTGACTGAAGTTATTGTTACACTGGAGAGAGCTGTAGTAGGACTTGAAGACAATCCTATCTCTAATTTGGTTAAGTTTGGGGATTGCTTGGCTAGGCTTGTATAGTCAGGAACAAAGTGGAACGCGTCTCAGGTTATTTAAAACTCCTGGACTGCGATAAACTTCCTCTAACCAAACTTTGTTTGGTCAAGTTAACGAATATCTCAGGATTCAATCCTGAGTTTGAGTTTATCCAATTCCTTCTCTTTAACTCGCCCAACATAATAGATATCTTTACTCATGATACAGAGGCGGATTCAGAATTTAAAATTTATGTGTTCTTTTAACGTTCTTAAATTTATTTATAATTAACAACCGTGTTCCCAGTCTAATTTTTACAAATATGGAAGAACTTTACATATATATATATATATATATATATATATATATATATATATATATATATATATATAAGGTATGAGCAAAAGCTATTGGATTTTGGTGAACTGTAATGCCACGACGGTCCAACTTCTTGTCTTTCCTAGAGATTTGATTTTTAGTTCATCTATACTATAAGGGCATGTTTGGTTTGATAACTAGTTATGTTGTGATTAGTAATCTTGAGATTATTTTTTATTGACTGTTCATATTATATTAATTTTGGAATTGGTAATTTTACTGCTTTATCATGCGATGGCTTATCCTAATATTACTATTCCATCATTTGGCAAATATAAGTTATCCATACTTATTTTTAGTCGTGGGATAACTTATCCCTGGATAAGTAACCAAACAAGGGATAAGACAGTACTACATTTTTATTCCAAATTTAATTTTATTTATCTATCATATAAAACGACCACTAAATGTTATTTTAGTTATATAGATCATTTTGACATGAGATCTTTGTTGAATCGAAATAACAAAGCATCATGCAGAAGCGTATAAAGCAAACCTTGGAGACTATAAATTAGATAATAAAGGGAAATATACTAAAAGCCATAATATTCTAATATGGTTTGGTCAATCGACTTACATCAATCTACTATTATATATATATATATATATATATATATATATATATACATAAAAGCAAAATACATAAATAGACACTTAAATTTGGCCTCAAATGTCTCTTTCACACTCCAACTTACCAGGTCATGACCATATAGACACTGTATGTTGGTTTCTAGTATGTCTCGTAAATACTCCGAGGTGACATGGCAAAATGAGTGTGTCTCACTCATATTTGAGCGCGTAAAGATGCATAAAATTATATTTTTACTTTATTTTTTTTCATGTGGACCTCGCCTTCTTCATCCCCAATCAAGACATAGCCACCGTCACCATGTTTGATCTTTTCTTGTTCTGGAAGATGGATTTCACATTACCTTTTTTCTCTTAGCTCACCATCTTCTCTTTGCCACAAGCTTATCTTCTCCGTTTGTCTTCGTATGAGCTTTACCAAGCTTCACTCTAACACCCAAAACAACTATGTACGTAAGCCCTTTAAGTCAAAAACGAGCAGCCCCATCACCACCAATGAACTCGCACACAGAAGTACAAAAACACCATGTAACCTGCACCCATCACCATCTTCACAGCCCAAAAATAACAAAAAGCTTGTCAATTTGTCCAAAAATAACATGAAGAAGAAAGAAAAACCTTGTTACCTCCAACTCCTCGTAAACAATATCTGGATCATTCAAAAGCAATAACATTTAACATTAAGAAGAAGAAAAATCCAAACAGTAACATTCTCGGCGAAAAAAATCTTACGATAACATTATCGGCGAAATTTTATTTTTTTTGGCAAAGTTACTTTTTTTTTTCAATAATAACGAAATTAATCTTTGTGACTTAAATCTGGAAAAAAAATCATATTTATATCTCAAAAATTCCGACGATTCATTTTTCCGGCGACGTTTCGTGAATCTAAAGAAGAAGAATCAAATTTGGAACTTTCAAAGAAATTTCGACGAAAAGCTCCAACGTGAAGAAAAAGAAGAAAAAAAGATCAAGTTTCTGGAGAAGAAGACAAAATTGGAAAAGAATGGCTGAAAATTAATTTTTCCGCCAAGGAGGGGTCGTTGGGGAAGATGACGACGGTTAGGGTTAGAAAAAGGAAGAAATGTTCTTTTTGAGTTTTTTTTAATCAAGTTATTATTAAGGTGATAATATTTTTATTTTGAAATTACATGTGTCATTATTTCATTTGTTGACTTGACATGTCAGCAGAGAGTGTATTTCATGCAGGTAAACTTACAGACATAGGTGATCACGTGACACATTTGTGCTAAGTTGAAGTGTCTATATGGTCACATGGTAAGTTGGAGTGTGAGAGGGACATCTAAGGCCAACTTTAAGTGTCTGTTTATGTATTTTGCCTAAAAGAAAATTATAAAGAGAATAAATGTTCCTCCTAAACAAAACTATGTAAAAGACTACATAGTTGATTTTTTTATTGTTGCTGTGAGAAACAGAGATCCTCAATTTATAGATATCAAAGACTTTTCCTACGAGAGAAAAAAAAGGCATATGAAGAAAATTTATTACCTTTAGGAGTCTTTTTCCCTTACTTCAAAAAAGAGAATCCTAATAGATCACAAATTTAATACAAATCCGAACAATTCTTCCTTTGGCCTGAATTTTTTTGACAAAACTTGATCCACCTGCTTCATATAATCTTCATCATTGCCGATTACCATAATTAAAAATGGGGTTAAATTGGAGTCATGTGCATTAAAAGTGAGCACAAGTTAAAAATATTGAAGTCCATAAGTATGAGTTAAATTGATGTTTTGCAGTTAAAGATTGCAGCAGCAACCAGCAGGAATGTTGAAATTATGATTTAAAGTTTTATCTCACATGTAGTACTCGAGACATTTTTTTACAAAAACTTCATTATCATCAAATTGACGTTGCTTGATTTATACCCGCCTTGAACTTGTCTTCTAACTCGATTCAATATTAACTTTGATATTATTTATTGGGATCGAAATAACATGATGCATGCGGAAGGTAACATGGTAAACTTTAGCGACGATAAATCAGACGACAAGGAAAAATATAATAAACTAGGCATAATAATTTATTATGGTTTAATCAATTGACCTACATATGATATCAAAAGAGAAAAGAATTTTTTTGAGAGAATAGTCTCCCTAAACAAAACTTTGTGGAAGACTAGTGAATATTTTGTTGTTGTTGTTGTTGTTGTTGTGAGAAGCAGATATCCTTAATTTTTGAAGGTCAAAGAGTTTTTCTCCGAGAAAAAGAGAAGGCATACGAAGAAAATTTATTTCTTTTAGGAATCTCTTTCTCTTGTTTCAAGAAATAGAGTTCTAACAGATCAGAAATTCAAGGCAAATCCTAATAGCCTTAAAACTGTTATAAATCCAATGTATGTGGATGTCCCTTCCAATGTTTTTAGATGTTCTTTTCGTAACTGTCGTTGGAATTCATACACCAAATGAATGAGTTCATTAATACATGTAATTTGAAAAGACATTTTGTAACCTATAAATAGGATGTTATTCTCCTACGGAAGATACACAAGAAACACACTTGAATAAGATAACTTTTACATTCTCCTCCTATATATATTGTCTCCATTATTCTATTTTGCTCTCATTTCTTAATACGTTATCAGCACGAAGTTCTAACCAACTGAGGTTATCTTCTTCCAAAAAGATGTAGTTAATTTCTTTTCTGATTCAGGTATACATTCTTACTTTATAACGTTTCTATTAGGATCTTCTTTAACCTACAATTTAATTACCATACACATATAACTTGTTTTGAATATGATTATAATAGTTGTCTTGGTATGAAAACAATAAGCTTCAGTCAAATTGGTTTTTCATTATATAACCTACGAAGAAGTTTAAACCTACACATAAATAATATTAAATTGAATTACTGTCACGACCCAAATTTTCAACCTTAGGGATCGTGATGGCGCCTAACACTACACTTGCTAGGAAATCCAATGTTAGAATTCGATTAGCTATTTTCCTTTTATTATGTACTCAAACACAATAAATAAATTTAAAGTAACTTAATCTAATGATTTCCAATGAATAACTCCAAATATAAAATGATAAACAAATAAATAAACCGAGACACGAACTAATTTTATAAATAACTCTAAGACTACCCCAGGGTCTGGTGTCACAATTCACGAAATACTAAAGAATACTACAAATAAAGGGCTGAAAGGAATAATATAATTGTTTTGAGAAAATATAAAACAATCTCTATGAGTTACGAGAAGACTCTCGGGATCTGTGAACGCCGGCAAATATACCTCGTGTCTTCGGATAATGGATAGCTGCTACTAAAAATCTCTACTATTGGTCGGTACCTAGATCTGCACAAAAGAGTGCAGAGTGTAGTATCAGTACAACCGACCCCATGTACTGAGTAAGTGCCAAGCCTAACCTCGACGAAGTAATGACGATGCTAAGGTGGGGCAATTATAACTTAACATGTGAAAATATATATATAATAACGCAATAAAATAATTCTACACGAACAAGAAAATATAACTGAACAATAAATAAAATAACTCAGTCGCCTATTCCAGGCCTCATCTTTCACCAATATCTCACACAAATTTCCGAATTTCCAAACTTTACTTTAAAATAACCGTATGTGCAGAATATGAGAAAAACGTAGAGTAAAACAATAAATTTCTAAATCTTTGTAATTAAAATCAGTAAAACATAATTATCCTCCTTTATCACTGTCTTGTTGCGGCGTGCAACCCGATCACACTTGTCCATCCTTATCACTATCATTTATTTTCTCTGTCCACCCTTATCACTACCATTTATTTCACGTGTCCACCCTTATCACTATCATTTATTTTTCCTGTCCACCATTATCACTATCGTATTGTCCACATTTATCACTAACAATTGTCCACCCTTATTACTATCAATTTATTTATGTATCAAAACTTTCACAATTCAGGCCAAGCCTTTCACAACACTTTTATCTCAACAATTGTAAACAGAAAACTGTACTTCTCATAAACTCATCAATATTATTACAGAAATGAAACCAACAGGAACATATATATCTATATCTCGTAAAACAATGTCAACCCACTCAATATTTATGTACCACAATAAAACCAAGGAAAACACTAATAATTTTCAAAAATAATAATTACAACCAGACTTAATAATAAATTAACAATCGAATTAATCATAGAAACAACAATGGACATGAAACAATTAAAACCCGAGCAATTACATATTGGACACGAGGAGGGAATCATGTAAGCAAACAATTTGGTGATGCATATATACTCGTCACCTCACATATACACCACACACATGCAATTTCACATAACAATTAAGTTGGGGATTCCTATTCCCTCAAGTCAAGGTTAAACCAAGCACTTACCTCAATTTCGCAGGCCACTCACTGCTCAATTATAGCTTTTCCTCTTGAATTCACCTCCAAGACACTCGAATCCAACCATAATTAACTTAATATCATTAATTAATGCTAAAGGAACTAACTTTACTGAAAAATACCTAAGTTTTCTCACAAAAAAAAGAAGTTAAAACCCGACCCCAGGCCCGCTGGTCCAAACTCGGGGTTCGGACCAAATTACGTTTACCCATTCACCCACGAGCCCGAATAAACAATTAGTTTCGAAATCCGACCTCAATTCGAGATAAAGATTCGATTTTTACAAAATTCCCTAATTCTACCCAAACCTTCAATTTTTACCATGAAAATTCTTAGTTTTTTATTTAAAAGTGATGAAAAACATTGAGTAATTGAAAGAGTAAAGTTTAGAATTAAATTCCAACAACTTGGGGATGAACTTTGGTGAAGAAATTCGTCCTTACGGTTGTGGGGTTCGAAAATATGAATAGAAAGGGTTCTATCCGTGTTTTAAAATGTTTAAATATAGCTGGGCAGGCCTTCTATGCGTTCGCATAGGGTCAGGCCTGTTGGCCATCGCGATCATGTTAAGGGGGATGCGTTCGCATAGGGTATTTGGTCTCCCCTCCCCCCAGGACCAATTAACCCAGTACATTCGTATGGGAAGCTATGCGTTCTCATAGCACAGTTGGCTTCCCCCTCCCCATGTCCAAATTACACATTGCGTTCGCGAGGGTAGGAGTGCGTTCGCATAGAACAAAAAAAACGCCCCCAGTGATTTACACTATGTGTTCGCGAGGGTAGGGGTGTGTTCGTATAGAACAAAAAAAAACAGCCCCAGTGATTTACACCGTGCGTTCGCGATGGAGGTGTTGCGAACGCGAAGAACAAAGGTGATGTGCACCAGCAACATCAAAACAACAATTTTTTATAAGTGTAAAACATCTCGCGGCCTATCCGAAACTCACCCGAGCCCTCGGGGCTCTAAACCAAACATGCACGCAAGTTTAAAAATATCATACGGACCTGCTCGTGCGATCAAATCATGAAAATAACATGTAAAACTATGGATTAAACCTCAAAACTCATCATTTTTCTCAAGAACCCTTAAACTTCATTATTTCTCAACCGGACGTCCAAATCACGTCAAATAAACTCTGTTTTTTTTTACCAAATTTCACAGTTAGAATTTAAATACTATAACAAATCTGTACCGGGCTTCGGAACCAAAATACGTCCCCGATACCAATAGTTTCAAACATTAATTCTTTTCTTTATTTCATTAGTATTTCAGCAAAATAATTTCTTTCAAAAATTGATTTCTAAGGCTTGGGACCTCGGAATTCATTTTCGGGCATATGCCCAAGTCCCATATTTTATTGCAGACCTCCCAGGATCGTCGAAATACATATTCGGGTTCGTTTTCTCTAAATGTTGACCCATGTCAACTATAATCAAATTTTAACTCTAGAAATTATTATTTCTCATATTTTCACATAAAAGCTTTCCGGTTTCACGCTCGGACTACGCACGCAAATTGAGGTATTTAAAATTAATCTTTTTATTTCTAATAAGCCTAGAACAAAGTCTAAAATCATAAAATAACCCCTTGGGTCATCACAATTACAGTGATTAGACTAATTAACCCCACATCCAAATGATATGACAGAATAGGCATTTAGAAGGAATTCTTGCAAAATTTTCAAAAGGTTTAAACGTATCTTCGATGAATTTATCATCTAAGTATACAAACTAATTAATGACTTAACTATTAGATGACTCGTATTCAATATTGAAACTTGGAAGAATTGATATCATATAGTTTTATGCCTACTTAACTTATTGAAACGTCCTCTAACTAGAACAAAATATACTATTACATATTAATGAGATTACTTCAACTTATTTATTCTCTGAAAATATACTTACATGTCTAAAGTTCTTGTGTGTAATATTAAGAACTAATTTGTCATCGCAATGCACATAATTATGTGTTCTAACAGTTATATAGAGAACGTTAATACACGATTATATTCTGCATTGATTTTTTTTCATTGATAATAATTCTTATCATTCTAATTCACTTATTTTCTATGATAGTTTTCACTATGTAAAATTTATCAAAATTTGAATTTGTGGCGATCTAAAATTATGTTCCATTCTCTAAAGAGAATGAGATAATTTATGATAAATATTATATGAGCATGAGATAGTGGGTTCAAGTTCCACTACACCATGAGGGTAAGACCCCAGGTACAAGTCTTGGTGCACCATGATGATAAGATATTGAGTTCAAGTCCCATCATATTATGGCCTAACACGTCTCATATGGGTAAGACATTGGGTTCCGGTCCCAATGACCCATATTGATGATATAATAATGGTACTGTGAAAATGATACCTTTTAATGAAAAATTATGAAGTCCGTGATAACTAGGGATTTGCACCTATTATTTACTCTCGTTTTCTTAGGTTTTGAGGCAAAATTGCATTAAGATACTCCCGAAATTTAATTCAAGGTGTTTAAATTGAAAAATTTGAGTTGAATTGAAGATATTGACTAAAGATAACTCAAACAGGAGCAAAACTTGCACTGTCCAGAAACCCAGTAAGAGCGTTGGGAGCGCAACTATTCCGCTGTAGCGGAAGCCACTTCGCTGTAGCGGAATTCTATACGCTGCCCCAGTTCAAACTCTAGAGAGTTGGGTTTTAATACTATTCAGAGCCGATGTCCACGCCAAAATTCCGCTGCAGCGCTGTCCTTGCTGCTGCAACGTTCAACAATCCGCTGGGAGCGGAATTCAAAGATCAGAGAGTCTCCAGCTTGGGTTTTTCACAATAGCGCGGTCAGCGGTGAAATTTCGCTGCCGCGCTTTCATGATCCGCTGCAGCAATTCAATTTTCCGCTGGGAGCGGAATGAAGATTCGAAGAAGTTGCAAATCCTTCAACGCGGTAGCGCTCAATATTCCACGGCAGCGGAAGTCATTCCGGTGGGACGTCTATTATTTCACTGGGAGCGAAATTCTCCGTAGGGGCAATTTTGTCCAGTATTTTCAGCCTTGTATAAATACAACTTTTTCTCATTTTAGGTCATCAAACACTGTAGTGAGCTCGTGAATAGTTCTTTTATTCTGTTTTGAGTAATTTTAGCTTAGATTCTACCATACTTCTTAGATTTTGTCTTTATAATCAAATTTTGTGGCTTCAATTTCATCTTCTATTTTAGTTTCTTCCATGACAATGAGTAGCTAGACCCTCAAGCTAGGGTTGTGACCTAACCCTAGTGTGGATAACTAATGGGTCTTCTATTTTAGGATGAATTAGTGATTGAGTATGTGACTTTTAGTCTATTTCATGCTTAATTCTCTGAATTAGTGGTTGCAAACACTATTTCATGCCTTTTTTACTAGGGTTATTCTTGAGAGAGATGATCCAAGTCTAGGTAAATAGACTAACAAGGAATTGGGGTGAGCTCAAGATATTAATAGCCCCAATTAAAGGGTTGAGACTAGAGATAGTGATACCTAACTTGAGCCATTTCATTTGCTTTGTTGAACACCCAATTGGGCTTGAGAAAGCCAATTCGGGCAAAGTCACCCAAATTACCGAGAGGTATTGGGTGGGTAATTTAGTATGAGGTTATGTTACTTATTTCCATAATTCACAACTTTATCCTCGATTCTATATCCTGTTAGTCACTCGCCTAGGAGTAAGTTGCAACCCTAGTGCCTTTAATCATTTGATAAAAATCCACAAAAATATTGTAGTTAGTTAGATAATAGTATTTTTTAGACTCAACCTTAGTATAGATACAAAACCATTTATGTTTAGAAGAGCAATTAAAAGCAAGAAACACCACTAAATCAAGTAGAAACTCGACTCTCATTGCATAACTCCCTGTGGATATCGATCCCGACCATGTCGGGTAAAAGCTGCTTCGACCTTGCCTTGCTACTTAATAGTGGTATAGGTGGGCGTAGATCACTTTTTGGCGCCGTTGCCGGGGAGTTAAGACGGTGTTGACTATCTATTTGATTAGTGGTGTAGATTGTTTTTTCTTTCCTTCTTTTTGTTAACTTGTGTGTTTCAATCAATACAGGTACTTATAGTTGATCCTCTGGAAAATATTATACCGGGGGAGGAGGTAGATGATGATGGGGAAGAGGAGTTGCATCAAATTCCTCCATCTCAAATACGGGCCCGACATGCCAATGTCAATGATAATATTCCAGACCCTCCCCTGCCTTCTCCAAGAGTAGCTCCTCGGGTTCTTCCGAACGAGGGATATGCCAGTGCAATTTTCCCACCCAGAATCCAGGCGGGAAATTTTCAAATCATTAATGTCATGTTGACACTTCTGGAGCAGCGAGGGTAATTCACGGGAGCTCCCTACAAGTACTTAAAAGGCTTTGTGGACACATGTTGGGGGAGCAAGCAAACAAATGTATCGGAGGATGCCTTGAGGATCAGATTATTTCCTTTCTCTCCGCGAGGGAAGGCACTGGATTGGCTTTAATGACTCATCAATCATTCTATCTCTACATTGGATGAATTGGCGGATAAGTTCATTGCCAAGTTTTGCTCTCCCGGACACATGGCGGCTTTGAGAGATGAGATATTGGCATTCAAGAAAGAACCGAATGATCCCCTTCACGAGATTTGGGAACGCTACAGAACTATGGTCAAAGAGTGCCCGAACAATGACATGACCGAGGCCATGATACAACAAACGTTCTACCGGGGCATTAATACGACCAATCAGTGTCTGGTCAACCAACTAGTTGGGGGCAACTTCATGAAGCTATCTTACAATGAGGCATGTGACATTTTGGATGAAAACTGACACTTTGTCAGCATGGAAAAGTCGGTCATGTGCTCCAAGGTGATCCAAGTGTGATAAATCTCCATAAAGAGATTCAGTACCATGGACAGGCCATTGCCGAGCTTACCACTACTATGAATCAACTTGCTAAGCCGCAGCTTCAACAAATACAAGGGCCAAAACAAGTGCATGCTATGGAGGGGCTAAATCTTTTGGTTAACAAGCGAAGGCCTTGTGGAAATCAAATGCAAAACAACAATGACCAATGTGAGCAAGGAGTGAGTGGGTACAATCAAGAGGATTCCTATTATGAGCAAAATGAAGATGTGATGTATGCCAACAATTTTCAAGGGCAAAGGAACAATCAAGGGAACAACAAAAACTGGAACAATTAAAGTCAAGATAATTGGAAAAACAATAACAACTCAAGCAATTGGGGAAACAACAATCAACAATGGGGAGGCAACAACAACAATTGGAACGGGAACAATAATGGCAATTGGGGTGGAAATGTCACGACCCAAATTCCCACCCTTTAGGCCGTGACTGCGCCTAACGTTGAACCCGCTA
>ML247276.1:130146-140249 GCA_005239495.1 Nicotiana undulata | reverse complement strand
TTGTCAGTGCCGTGTGGGAAAACCAATACCAACAATTGAGAGAACAGTAATAATGTTTGAAATAAAGAAAGCTGGATTGCAATAGTGAAAGCTATTACAAAATGAAGGAAATGCGGTGTCGAGGGGTAGAGACACCAGTACAGGGATTTGCTTGCTTGAAAGTTTTGAATGCTATATACCCCCTAATAATGCTTTAAAAAAATAAACCCTAGTTACATGAGTAGACTAAACTAGGCTAGAGAAACATAATGGAAGTACATGGAATAAAGCTAGTCTATGATTACAAAGAAAAGGACTTAGTTTTCTACAAAGGTAGAAACAGGTCCGTTGGCAGCAACTTTGACTCCGGCATCATGATCTGCGCGCACGGCATTGTCTGTGCACGCGGCGCTGTTGGCAGCTGCTTGCGGCTGGTCGCTAGCGAGGGAAATTGGTGGGGCGACAGAGGCACCTGCGCGCTTGTCACTTGGAGCGGCCAAGACCAAGTGGCCGTCCGTGGCGCTAGGCGTTGGGAGGCTTGCTAGGACGCCACGGGGCGCGTCCAAGGGGTCATGGGGCATGGATGGAAAGCCGCCCATGACAGTTTTCACGGATCACGGGGCATACTCAAGTAAGAGGAAAAATATGAAGACACATAGGAGAATGTAGATCCAGGATCAAATAAAACCGAAGCATCTCTGCTGCAAACTGAAACCATACCTGTAATAACTACGTCAGAAGCCTTAGCCTCAAGCATGGAAGGAATAGCATAGCATCGGGGCAGAGCCCCTCCAACCTGAACATCTCTGGGTCGACCTACAACAGACTAACCTTTACCTCTCGTGACCTATCCTCCACCTCTAACTGTCTGGCCTCCACCTCTAGCACCTCGACCTCCACCCCTAGCTGGCTGAGGGGGCAGGGGTGCACTTGGTGTGGGAACCATAGCACGGGAACACTGATACTGAGAACCACCAAAACCTCTGGGGCAAAACTTGAAAATGTGCCCCGTCCCACCGCAAGTGAAGCAAGACCTCGGCTGCTGAGAATACTTACCCTGGAATTGTCCTTGACGACCAGAATAATCGCCTTGGAAGCTCTGAATCGGTGGTGCACTGATAGGAGCTGATGGTGCACTGCGGGATACCTGAAGTGCCGACTGGAAAAGCCTAGGAGGATGCCCTCTGCCAAAGGAATCTCTGCCTCCAGATGAGGCACCATTGAATCAGCCTAAATGATGAGGTCTCTTGTCAGACCCCTAACCACTGCCCTGTGATAAAACCATCTCAATACGCCTGGCCACATCGGCCGCATCCTGAAAAGAGATATCAGTACCTGTCTCCCTGGCCATCTGAAGTTTGATAGGCTGAGCTAGACCCTCAATAAACCTCCTCACCCTCTCACGATCAGTGGGGAGTATCATGATAGCATGTCGGTCCAGAGTGATGAACCTGGTCTCATACTGTATAACAGTCATAGATCCCTGCTGGAGACGCTCAAACTGCCTCTGAAGATCCTCCCTCTGAGTAACTGGAAGAAACTTCCCCAAGAACAACTCAGAGAACTGAGCCCAAGTCAAAGGTGTAGACCCAGCTGGTCTAGTCAAGCAATAATCTCTCCACAAAGTCTTGGCGGTACCAGAAAGACAAATTGTGGCAAAATCAACTCCATTGGACTCTACAATGCCCATGTTCCGAAGAACCTCATAACAACTGTCCAAGTAATCCTGGGGATCCTCTGATGGTGCACCAGTAAAAGTAGTAGGGAATAACTTGGTGAACCGATCCAATCTCCATAGGGAATTAGCAGACATGGATGCTTCCTCAACTGCCGGTGCTACAATGCCCTGCTGAGCTCCAACTGTCTGAGGTGTTGGAGTCTGGAAATGAGTGGCTAACTGATCTGGTGTGCGAGTAGCAGGAGTATGGGGCCCTCCCCAAGCCTGAGAGATGACTGGTGCAGTAGGAAGAAGACTGTCCTGAGCCACGCTCTCCTTGAGGCCCACTAAGCGGACCAGAGCGTCCTGAAGAATCGGGGTGGCAATGAACCCCTCTGGGACTTGAGGTGGTCCAACTAGAACCGTCTCAGCAGGAACCTCACCAGCAAAGTCTACCTTTGGGTCCTCTACTGGGGCTGCTGCTCTAGGCTGAGCCCTGCCCCTGCCTCGGCCTCTAGCACGGCCTCGACCTCGTCCTTGGCCCCTCGTAGAAGATGCAACAGGAGGATTGGACTGCTGATCGGTAGATGAGGAAGCACGCATTCTTGCTATCTTCAAGAGAATAGAATAGAAACTCAATTAGCATTTGGAATTAAAATCGCACGACAGAGAAGAAGAAAAAGTGAAGTTATTCCTAACTTTGCACCCTCTGGGGAATAAGTAGAGACGTCTCCGTACCAATCCCTCAGACTCTACCAAGTTTGTTCGTGAATTGTGAGACCTAAGAACCTTATTCTCTGATACCAACTTGTCACGACCCGAAATCCCACCTTCAGGCCGTGATGGCGTCTAACGTTAAACCCGCTAGACAAGCCAACATTTTTGGTTAAATTTACTATTTTCTTTATTTACGATATTTAAAAGAACAACAATAAAGATGAATAAATAAATAATAAAGCGGAAGCTAAGAATCCATCTATTTAATATAATAAATATTACGAAATTCCGTACATAAACCCATAGAACTGGTGCCACAATCTCACAGACAGTCTAAGATTGCTAAAAACATGAGTCTGAAATAAAGAAGTGTAGCTGTCTAGAAATACAAGATAAGACAGAAGAAAAGAAGTAGATGGTGACACCTAGGCCTGCGGACCCCTGCAGGACTACCTCGGTGTCGCCGTGGACTTAAGGATACTCCCTCGCTCAATGTCCACTGGGTCCGATGCTGTAATCTGCACAACATAAAGAAGTGCAAGTGTAGCATCAGTACAACCGACCCCATGTACTGAGTAAGTGGCGAGCCTAACCTCGGCGAGTAGTAACGAGGCTAGGACACAACAACAAATAACACCTGTGCAATTCTATAATATAACAGGAAATAATGACAGGAAATAAGCAAGTAAATACAACAACGGGGGAGAACATGCTGGGGATGAAGGGCAACAACTAACTAAAACAACAGAACAAGATAGCAATTGAAATGTATAATAACAGCAGGAATTAACATCTCTAGACAAGTAAATAAACAAAAACGGCACGACATGTCCCCTCGTGCTATAACCTCACAAACACTCGGCACGGAATGTGCCCTCGTGCATAAATAATAATCACTCGGCACGGAATGTCCCCTCGTGCATAAATAAATAAATAATCACTCGGCAACTGAATGTCCCCTCGTATATAACCTCAAAATCACTCGGCACGGAATGTCCCCTCGTGCATAAATAAATAAATAATCACTCGGCAACTGAATGTCCCCTCGTATATAACCTCACAATCACTCGGCACGGAATGTCCCCTCGTGCATAAATTAACAAATAATCCTCACCCGAACGAATAATCAATAACATTCTACATCATGAATTAACCTCAATGTATCACTTCCAGAATGACAGTTAATTCATTACATAGAGAATATCAAAGAATACTATGTAAATTATCAAGTTCGACTCACAGGCATGCTTGACCACAACATATAGGTACCCATCACCTCACCTGTACGTGGGACATGGAATCACATAGCAAATAAAACTCTATACCTATTCCCTCAAGCTAAGGTTAGGCCAAACACTTACCTCGGCTCCAAGAGTGCAAATCAAGCCTCTAGCACCACCTTTCCTCTCGAATCCGACTCCAAAACAATCGTATCTAGACACAATTGACTCAATAACATCAATAATTACTCAACAATTCAATTCCAAAGCCTTAATATAGATTTCCAACATTCTTCCAAAAATTCAAAAATTCGACCCCGGGTCTGCTTGGTCCAAACACGAGGTTCGGACCAAAACCCGATCACCCAATCCCCCACGAGCCCGAATATACACTTTGTTTTGAAATACGACCCCAAAATAAGGAACAATTCCCAAATATTCAAAAAGCCTTAACTCTACCCAAAACCCAAATTTCTACCCTTAAATTTCTTGATTTTAGGCCTAGAATCTAATGATTGTTGATGAAAATGGAGTTAAGATTACTTACCTATGAAGCTATGGTGGGAAAGCTCTTCAAAATCGCCAACAGGGTGTGGGAAGAAGGAGGGTTGTGAAAATTGGTAGAAAATCTCGTAACTATTATGTTTTGGGTATTAAAATAACAGGGCAAAAATTTACTCTCCGCGTTCGCGGGCCCCAGGCCACGTTCGTGGAGGTTTAAGTTTCACAAGCCTGTGCATTCGCCTTTCTGGGACTGCATTCGCACAGGGTATTTGATACCCAGCCCCTAGGTCCCCCCCCAGGCCTATGCGTTCGCATCCTCCCCCCTGTGCGTTCGCGTAGCTTTGCTAAAGTGTACTCCGCGTTCACATCCTGTGTGGTGCGTTCGCACTGTTCAAAATACACCCTGACCCCAAGACCCCACTTTACCCTGTGCGTTCGCACTCCCTTGAGTGCGTTCGCATCGGGTAAAATACCTGGACACCAGCAACATCAATGACACCAGATTTTCTAAGGCTTTTTGCACTCCGACACCTACCCGAAACTCACCCGAGCCCTCGGGGTTCAAAACCAAATATACACACAACCTCAAAAACATCCTACGGACTTATTCGAGCAATTAAACCACCAAAATAACATCAAAAAAATGAATTAAACTCCAAAATCTATAAAAATTCTCAAAACTTCATAAACTTCCAAATTATACATTTTTAGTCCGAATCACGTCAAACTAAGTCCATTTCTTACCAAATTTCACTGATAACTCATATAAATCATATTGAACCTGTTCCGGGATCCGAAATCATAATACGGGCCTGTTATCACAGGTTTCACATCAAATCTCATTTTCAAAAACCTTTATATTTTTCAGAAAGCAATTTTCTTTAAAAATTCATTTCTCGGCCTTGGGACCTCGGAATTCGATTCCGGGCATACGCCCAAGTCCCATATTTTCCTACAGACCCTCTGGGACCATCAAATCACGTGTCCGGGTCCGTTTACTCAAAATATTGACCAGAGTCAACTTTATTCAATTAATTATCATAAATTCAACATCTATTCAATTTTTCCACTTAACGGCTTCTCGGCTACACGTTCGGGCTGCGCACGCACATTGAGGTGAGATAAAAGGAGTCTTTCATCGCCTCAAAATACAGATTTAGCTAAAATTATACGGGATGACCCTTTTGGGTCATCACAATATCAGTTGGATCTAAATGGAAAGAATGGAAGCATGAAGCAAAAAGTTGTGGTTATGAACCGTATGGTACTGATATTGAGCGCTTAGCTCATCGTCCGGATAGGGTTGAAGAAGATCAGTGGCGTTCATTAGTTCATTATTGAAGCTCAAATGCTGCAAAGGTATTCCAGAATCAAGCATTTTCTTCTTTTGCACCTTAGGCCTATAGAAATTTTGTCACTGGATACAGAGAAAAAGTTCAAAAATCAAACTTAAAGTCACTAAAAATCAAGATGGGGGTATTTTGTCTTTTAAAAGCTGCTATTCCGATGTGGCTTTTATTTCTTCATTTTCAGATTGCTCTCTCTTTCCTCTTGCTTGTTGATTTCTCTGAATTTCACTCCAATATAGAACAACTAACGTGAACAAAGATATACGATTGTAAGTGAAAATTGTGAAATGGTTCTTTTATGTCCACTACAAAGTTATATTACTTGATAAAAACAAGAAAGAAGAACGTACAGAATGTTTTTAGGTTTTTCAAATTGAGACTTCAGTCCTTTTCTGTTTCGTCTTCTGGATTTCATTAATTAGATACCTTAATGTTCTGTTATTTTTGAACTTTTCTTTTTATTTTTTACTTTTTTTTTGTGGTGAAATACTTCTATTCTTTAATATAATATTGTATTTAACTTTTCTAGAAAAAGAGCATGAAGAACAAATAAAGCCGAAAGAAGTTGACTATGCCACACACATCAGGAAGAAAAAGTCATTCTCAAATTATAGATAATGTATGACATAATGTTTATCTACTATCTTCAGTTAATGTGCTAGTTTTTCTTTTATTGAATACTTTGCTACAATCTTTTACTATTCAATACAGATGACAAAGGAGAATGGCATAAAACCAACTCGTATTGAGGTGTTTAAAGAAACACATTCAAGAAAGAATGATCAACCAGTAAATGAGATAGCTGGTGAAGTTATTGTAAATTCTTATTCTTTATAAATATAAAGGTACTGTCATTTACTTATAAATTTTGTTAACTTATCTTTTCTTTTTGTTCTTTCAAAAAGAAAGAAATGGATGAACTTGCTAAGGTGTATCCTGAGTTAAATGTCCCTGGAAGTGCTCCTAAATATGGGTATGCACAAATTATGGGACCCGACACTCATGGGATTGTTTGAACTCTAAGGAAAGGAGAAACTCCAAGTTTTGTTTATGGCCCAGTATATAAACAATCCAAAGCTGAGCAATATGTGATTTATTTCAATACTAGTGAATAATCAAGAGATATTAAGTGTAAGTGAGAAGGAATGATAGCCAAACCAATGTTGCCAAAGGACTGGGGGCCTCGACCTCGATAGCCTCCGGGGTCTCGAGGTCGGTCGATAACAATAAATTATGAACATTAAATGAAGAACAATAAATGAAGAACAATAAAGCTGAAGAGTAATGTTGAGCACGTTAAATGAGAAAAGCAGAGTAGAATGTTCTATTTCAGTGAATGATGAATGATCCTTTACAAAATGTTTGGGGTCCCCTTTATATAGGAGGGGAAACCCCTAATATGGTACCTTTCTAATTATGACAAAGAATACTGTTGGTACAGCTGGATAATGGCTTAGTACAGAGTTGTACTATTTCTTACAAATCCTATCTGTCCTAAACACGTGTCCTTGGGAATTTCTCGCTTTTTCTTGACTGTCATCGATTTTGCATTGCCTCGAGGTAGGCCGTGTCGGGCCTTCAATGCACTCTCTCGAGGTATGCATTCTGATATCGGGATCGATCCTTACTTCAAACTTTTTGATCTTGGGCTCGGCGTAGCGAAAGCTCTGAAATCGGACTCCCCAGATTTTGACCTTATACAGATAGTCCCCGCGTTTCTTAGAACGGAATGATAAGAAGCGAACTTGAATTTCCGAGGTCCTAGACGATGGCATCATTTTTGTGACGTAGACGTTTGAAATTACTGAGGCGTCATGCCGATTCTCTTCCCTAAAAGTATTGAGTGTACGTCAGAGCCAGCCGGCCATAGGGATTAATGAATAGTCGCCGCCTTCCTCTATATATATACCCGCCTTCGTTCCTTATTAGGAACTTTAGCATTTGCAATATCTATTCTCCTCTGTAAACTTTATTTCCTCCACCAGCCCTTCCGCCGTGTTAACTAAGAACCTCGCCGGCGTATTCACTTCTTTCTCTTTTTCTAAAGAAGCTATGGAAAAAACTTCCAAACCCGTTCCTCAAAAAGAAGGAACATCAACTTCTACTTCCCGTTCAGCCGGTGGTAAACCGCAGGCGCTCAATGAGATCGTGCCGAGCAACTTTTCTTTGAAGAAATACTTTACAATAGAGAATCTTACCGATGTTCCCGGACGTCGGGAACATGCATCGAGGTATATAAGATCCATCGAGGAAGGACACCTCGAAGATGTAAGGAGAGAATATAAATGGGGGAAGGAGGTCGTTCTGCAAATACCTTCTCGAGAAGAGGATATTACGACCCATGTAAAGGGGTTCTTGAGCGTATATACATAACCCTTTACAGTGGGTCCCCTCAACCCACCCGTACTCGAGTTTTGCCAAAAGTATCAAGTTACACTGGCCAGATTCATTCGTCCTTCTGGCATATCATATTAATAATGAGCTTCTTCGCCGAAAAGGCCGGGATCGAGTTCACCCTCAGCCACCTCATCCGATTGAATCGACCTCAACATTTTTTAGGTTTAATCAAACTCCAACGCCGATTGATACGCTCAAATTACACCTTATAATAGTGTAAAGAGATCGATGTCAAATGTAGTAACCCAACAAGGTTGGGGTCGAATCCCATAGAGAACAATATGGAGGCGATTAGGAATGTAAGAGAATTATCACTTATCGCGCAATGCCAAACAAATAGATTTTGGTTTTGAAAATTTTTATAGCTAAATGCGAAAATATAAACTAACCTAGAAAGCAAGTAAAATGATCAATGGAAACAAGTATGAATGCAGCGGGTATTACACTCAAGTAACGATCCAATGTATTTCATGATTTTACAAATATGAGCAAGTTTATGTTAATTAGCCACGGATAATAATTCTCAGTTAGATTTTCCCAAATACTAACAAGCCTTCCCAATTGAATTATTCCTAATCCAATTAAGAGATTAAGAACACCCGGATATGGCTATAAGTAGTTCAATCCTATCCCTAGGTAGAATCTATAAAATGAGGGTTAAAGCCTCAAGTTCTTGTTTATTAATCTTTCCCAACCCCAAATTATCTTTTTCAAAATTAATTCGGAGT
The DNA here is from genome assembly GCA_005239495.1 of Nicotiana undulata. NCBI lineage: Eukaryota > Viridiplantae > Streptophyta > Magnoliopsida > Solanales > Solanaceae > Nicotiana > Nicotiana undulata. The sequence continues at coordinate 131,698 of ML247276.1, read as the reverse complement.
TAATAGGCGAGTCTTAGGGTTAGCTAATCCCTTTGGAAACATTAAAGAACAAGAATAATTAAAGTAACAATAACTCACTTCATAAATAACCAAAAATCATTCAATACATAAGCACAACAAGGTATTTAATCCATATTTTAAATATGTAAATTTCCATAAACAAGATTCAAGTGTTGGAAATAAATACTACACACTTAAATATACAATACAAAGCAAGGAAATGAAGAAAGAAACATAAATGGGTAAGAAAATCTTAACCACAAGAGTGAAATCTTCAAAACCCAAGTGTGTGTGCAAACCCTAGGTTCAAGACTTGTTCTTCTTTAGTCTCCAAGACTCAAAACTATGTTTACAATGTCCAAAAATCACCCAAGGGATCTTCTAAGTCGAGTATATGTAGGTTGGGGTTGAGAAATTGTGATTTTACAATTCTGTCCAGACTTGATGCCCGATGATCGCACCTGCAAAAGAATTCTCGCAGGTGCGGTTCCGCAGAAGCGGCTTCCATAACGCAGTGTGAATTTTTTCCGCAGATGCGGCCAAAACATCGCACCTGCACTTCCGCAGGTGCGTGGACCACTTCACAGGTGCACATTTTGTACTGTTGGTCTATCTTCGCAGGTGCGTTCAGTTCTCCACAGGTGCGAGGTCGCACCAACGGCCAAGAATCCGCAGGTGCGGAATCACTGGAGATTGTTTTGTACATTTTTCACCCATTTGTGCTCAACTCCACTTCAATTCAACACCAATCACTTCGTGGCATCATTCCCTGAAATTCGAGCAATTACACACTATAAACGACCTCAAGTTATCATTGAAGGATGCAAAATCTAACCAAAAGAGGTTAAAATAAGTGGTAAAATCACCACTCATCAACACCCCCAACTTAGAGCTTTTGCTTGTCCTCAAGCAAATCAAAACTAATAACTCAATGAGGTTCTACAATTTCAAGCACAAGTTGCATTGCTATTATTTACAAGTCACATTCTCCAACCAAGTATTATACTTATGGATTTGGTTGGTACTAATAATTAGGCTCAAGTATGCATCTTTCACGAATAACTCCCTCATTTAAAATCAACTTCAATAAGTGCAAGGGAGCTTTAAAAAAATAATCAAGTGACAAGAATAAGCCTCAAGAAGTGACTTAACAACACTAGTCCACTATAGATGCTAAACTCACTCATTTTCGAGTAGATCAATTTCACCAATCAATCCTAATTCATGTGCCCTCACAAGAACGAAAGTCCCAAAATCACCATATTTACAAGAACACACAAGGGACATCTTTACAAAGATACTCACTCTCACAAAGAACTTCAAGTGTTACAAAAAATCATGCCATAAGCTTGCCCTTATTTTAATTTATCGCTTATTCAAGAATACTCGGTTGGAGATCCCATAAGGACTTTTTAAGCTTGTAGTGTAGGTTTAGGGAAGGGTAAGATAAATACTTGGGAAAAAGTGACTACACCCTCCTTGAACACTACTCACATTTTCCTTTCTTGTTTGCACTTTGTTTCTTTTCAAACCACATAGCCTCGTTTTCATC